>CACRXK020005655.1:0-14009 GCA_902702795.2 Paramuricea clavata
TTGTTATTTTATCCAAAACCTTCTTACAAAGAGTATCACGACGATCGGATAGACGGGGAAGAGAGGAGGTAGCAAGCGCGGTTGAATAGGACATGTTTGGATATAAAATCCGTAGAGCACGACGTTGAACCCTCTCGATTTTGTCGGAAAGGTAGGAGGGGATAGATGTATTCCAGGCTGCACAGCAGTATTCTAGCACAGATCTGATAATCGAAATGTAGATAGTCAGGAGGTCGTTGGCAGACACCCCGGAGTTACGCAAAACTCGCAAAATATGAAGTCTCTTTGAAGCTTTGGACGTGATAGAGTCAACATGGGCGTTCCATTTTAGATCGTTTTGTAAGGTGACTCCTAGCAGTTTAAAACAGGTGACCTTCTCTAAAGGTTGGGAGTTGATCGACAATGTAGAAGACAGTTCTTGCGGGAGGTTGCGAAGAAAAGAGATGGTAAAGTCCTTGCACTTTTTAGGGTGTAATTTCATGTTATTACTCATCGACCAGGCATTAATAGAGTGGAGATCTTGTTGTATTCCAGGGGGGGAGTTACGATGGATGGCTTGGGAGATGGTAACGTCATCAACAAACATCCAATTACTAGACCTCAACGGAGAATGGCTGGCAAGGTCGTTAATCATTACGAGGAATAGGATAGGGCCAAGCTTGGTACCCTGCGGGACACCGGCAGTAACAGGAGCCCAGTTAGAGGTAAATTGATTAACTTTTACAGACTGCATCCGACCAGACAAAAAGCTACAGATCCACGGGATCAAGGCTCTTCGTACGCCGAGGTTGATAAGTTTCGAAATGACGATGTTGTGGTCGATCCGATCGAATGCTTTACAAAAGTCAAGGAAGCAAATGCGGATGTATTTTCCAGGGTTATCGAGGTGATTTAGCCAGTTATGAAGAATATCGAGAAGGCAATAAGTAGTGGAAGTGCCTTTTAAACAGCCAAATTGCTGGGGGTCGATTTTATGACCTAAGTCCGAAATGATCCAATTTACCACAAAGTCCTCCATGTAGAAATGACTAGAAGGGGGGCTATTAAATTTTTTCAAGAAAATGACCGGGGGTGTTGCAATTAAACTTGAAGGAATTTGCTTAATAACCTGGTATCCATTTGGTTGTAAATGTTGCAACTAAATCATGGTCACTGATGTGAAATAGTCTGGATTCATCTTGTCTTGTGTGTGCTGTATGCAGTATGCAAATCAGTCTTTACGGATTGCAGACTAGTTAAATTGACAATGTATTATTACATCAGCTCTTGATGTGGTTAAATACATTTAAATTAAGCAAGGTTAATGGCGTTTGTATTATGCAGGCCACATCCGCTGCGGGGAATCTGTGACGTCATATCGATCAAAGGGGGTTGTTTCATGCCTTGTGATCAGTGCTTCGGTCTAGGTATTCATTCTACCATTGTATGCTTTGCCTAGCTGCAGCAAGTTTTGCGCTTCGATATCTTTTCCCGACCCACCCACCCATGTTCATTCTAAAAGATTTTATCTGGTAGCTAGTATATGTCATTTTTATATAATTTTTAATCTCACATAAAATAGGATGTATAGACCACTATACACTGTATTTCGCAGGTATGCCTTGGCAGAATTGTCATTCCTATCTCCTTTTGCTGCTAATTTTACTCATTGTTGCTCTCATTGTTGCCGCGCAGCTGCTATGGCAATACTTCGTACCATCAAGTCTAGTTGCAGCCTTAAACATGGTTACAATCGCCCAGACCAAATGGAAACCTGATTTTAGTGTTATATATAAAAATACTCCTCTTTTAATTACAATTTTCTGCTAATAAATATATATTTTTGGTCGACGTTAATATCTTGCCAGTTCCATATTCTTATTTATAACACCTGGGTATCCCCATTTGACGAGTAAAAATGAAAATGGGGGGGGGGGGTCAAAGAAAAATATTCTAATATGGCAGGGGGGGCATCATTAAATTTCTGCCATTTAGGGGGGCTTTCAATTTTAAAAATTTAGAAAAGAAAAATTCCCCTCCCCCTTCCATAAATAATGACCGGTCCCTAACCAATATCAACAGTCTTGAAAAAACAATCTGAATAGATTATTATAAAACTACACACTATCAAAGCAAATCTATATAAAAGTACAATAACCGTAGCTGTCAGGTGTGTATATTGTTCAACAGAATAACTATAAGTATAAAGCTGTACCTAATACAGTCAGTATCAGTACATCCAATGACTGTGGCTTTCCGATATGTACAGTGTTAAACAGACTGACAATTTAAACATGATAACTATAATAAGTATAAAGCTGTCCCCAATGTAATATATCAAATGACCGTAGCTGTCCGATCTAGAGTGTTGAACAGGACAATTTAAACATGATAGCTATAAGTATAAAGCTGTAACCAATACAGTACATGCTGCATCAATGACCGTAGCTGTACGATGTACAGTGTACAGTGTTGAACAGAAAAATTTAAACAGAACAACTATAAAACAGCACCCTTATTGATACAACGGTACAGGTGGCTGTCCAATGGCAGTACAGTGTAAGTAAATCCAGGTGGTAATGCTGCTTCAGTGTCCAATGCTCTTTTTCTTTTTAGACCATTTATAATTGTTACCAAACTGTGAATAAACATAAATATCTACATTGAAAAGGGAATGGCTGCAAAAATTTCAATATCAGTCCCCCACACACCACTGTTCCTCATGTTGCTTGTGGCTAAATAATGATCTACTGAACTATTCATATATGGTCTAAGGACATGTTCTATACTGTTCATGTGATCCACTATTTTTTGTCTTAAAATCATGTGGTATGTTTGTCTACCGGTTAAAATATATGACAGTGCTCTAAATAAACAATTGCCATCCCCTGTAATCCGACACTAGTTTCGTTGGATTAACTAGTGGTTTTGATGTTGTTTCATTGCGTCTAAATATAAGTGGGACATTCATCAAAGAGCATAAGGACAGCTGAAATTCTCCTGATAGAGGATAAAAATGAAGCGATCTATCCAGGGGCGTAAATGTGGGTGTGTGTGGGGGGGGGGGTGGTTCACCCCCCCCAGAGAAATGATCCAGTCGGTCTCAAACTACGTGCAGTCGGTCTCAAAATTATGCGTTTGTTTACACGCAGTGCTTTGCGAAGCAAATGAAATATTTTCGAAACTCGAGATAGACTCAAACTATTGAGTATTGTGTTGGAAATTTGCTCAAACGGATCAAACAGCTCAGAAATAATATTAACGAAATATTCAAAGTCAACACATGCGCAAAGGGATGAAGTTTCCATTTACTTTCCAAACATGGAGATATCCACTTTACGATTACGTCTTGGCACTTTTATTTGGAATTTTAGGTTCTGCAACGTCATTCACGGGTGATATTCTATATTAGCGAAAATTTCAAACCCCCAAAAATCAGACTCCAAAATGCGGTGAATCTCGATCAAAATAGCTAACATTAGTTACAATATTTCTCCGGTCCCTAAACTATATTTTTAAGATGCAAAGTGCAAAAACGAATTTCTATCCGAGTTATATTAGGAAGTATGTTCACATGTAACACAATATGCATATGAATTTTGTTACCAAAGAGTTTTCTTGTGCCTACTGCAATAAAGAAATTCGATCAGTGAACGACGCACTGGTTTATCTGAAATAACGGAGCGAAAAATTGTTTCCACTGACTAAGCGATGTTTCCATTTGTTGCTTACAGTCAGGCCCATAACTAGGTATATGAGTCAATCGAGTTCAAGTTCAATGACAGACTGTAGATCTCTCCATGTAAAGAAGCATTATTCTTGCCCTACAGTGACGTAAGAAATGGGAGGCTGTGTGGGTGCACAAGTACCCCAATAACGAATGTGCGGGCCAGCGCCCAAATATTACAACAATTGAGCAGAAACGCTTTTTTATTATGCACCTGATCAATGATGTTCGACCAAAGATATTTGTAATTCTTATCCTCAGGATTGGGGGCAAACTACAGTATAAAATTATAGTCATTGTGTCACTGTAATATGAAATTGATTTTTCGTTTGAACTGCTCCCAGAATGCAGGAAATACAGTTTCTATGCCTTAGAAAATCAAAAATTTTCTGGGGGAGCATGCCCCCAGACCCCCCCAGAAGTGTCTCGGTCAATCAAAAATCCTATAGTTACGCGCTTGACGGTTCCGCATCAGCCGAGCGCAGCTTTTCAAAGCTGAAATCAGTGAAAACTGTTATGCGTTCAGTAATGAACCAGGAACGCCTTGGTGAACTCTTGACTCTTTGCGTGTGAGTGCGATCTAACAGACACGATCGATCTTGACGAAATCGCTAATCCGTGGTCAAACCTTATTAAGCGTGGACACTTAATAAAAATATAACGTTTCACAGCAAACTGTTTCTTGCAAAAATTCCTAATAAATGCCATCAATTTCCATGCTTTGTACTCAATTTTATTGCAACACACCAACTCGCCAAGAGTCGGTCTGGATTCACATTTCAGTGGTGGGTCGGTCTCATTTCGTGACTACACCCTCCCAGTCAAAATCGATATGTCCGCCCCTGGATCTATCGATACACTGCTGAGACTCGTCCGTGCCAGCTGATACTAGGCTACAGTGCCAGCGCAGTCATGTGAAATATACAACGGCAAGTCGGCAACGTGACTTTAATACAAAGATTTTGTGTCGTGTTGCTTCGAATAAGACAAATATGTCCTTTGTATTCCGTGACAGCTAAAACATGAATTATTTAATTTAAATAACATGATTAAATTTGGTAAACAAAAAACTCTTTCAATCGACAGAAACTATGGAAACAGTGTTGAAACGGTGTTGAAACACAGCTGACAGAGGCGCTCGAAAAGCACCAGAAAATGTGAACACTTGTATATATATTGAACAAAATAGTGTTAATATTTCAGCTAAAAGGTAGATCAGTGTGTTAACAGCAGATCTGTTGGGTGAAGTAGAAAAACAGATAACAATTAAGTCAACTAACACTCACCTTTTAATTTAGCACACGCTTGTCAAAAAGTCAAAAGTTGAAAAGAACGTGAAGCGTGCTCCAGCCCAATTTCCGGTTCCAAAAGACCCGTTCGCAGGCAAACACTGCGCGCAAAGCAGGCTGGTCATTTCCCATTGTTTAACTGCCCCACTCAAGGTAACCACAAAGACTCACAGATATTGCTTCGCAACATCCGTGAGTCAAAAATGATATTTCTGTGGTTTTGAAAGGCATTTGAAAGTGTTTAGGTCTTCAGAAGTGTGACCCAATTGCCCAATTTCACAATCAGCGAGGCAACTAGCGAATGCTCTCACTTGTTTCCGAAGCAAAGTGCTAAATTTAAACCAAGCAGTATAGTGCCCTACATGGCAGTTTATGGCAATGTTTGGAGTGGTTGAAAATGAATGGCAGTGGCAATATAATGTACTATTTAAAAAACGAGCAGGAGTGTTTTATTAGGTTTAAAGCCACGAGCGCGCAGCGCGAGTGGCTTTAGACCTAATAAAACACGACCTGCGAGTTTTTTAAATGGCTTCAAAAACGTTTGCATAATAAGTCAAATCTTTATATAAAAATCTTTATATAAAAATCTTTATATAAAAATCTTTATATAGTTTGCATAACAATGGTCTTTTGTTAAAGTGTTCTTTAGCTGGTATAAAGACGTATGCACGTGACTAATTTCTTACTCAAGATTGGATAATTGCTTCATGAATTATTAATAAGTTTTTGAACTCTATACCAGGCGCTGCCAATCCTGCAATATACTTATGGTTATCTTATAGTTTGTGGGAAGTGACAGTGTAGGTATCAGGTATGTAAATAATGATTTCAATTATAACTCCTCAATATATTTCGTCGATCTGTATTAAATATGTATGACAGCTACACAACTCAGTAATATTAAGCTGTACTATTTTTGTCCGACTCACATCACACATGCTAAAAAGGCCATATTTATATAATTATTACAATGTTTAGTTGCTACAGCATTGATGGTTTATTTCATTAAATAAAATAATAATTCCTAACATTTAATATTTCTGTGAGTTCTGAAGTGAAGTATCATAAATCAAAATAAACATATTACAGTACACATTTCTGTCATTTCCAACATATCTCCACGAACAAGGATTCAGAATCCTTGAACTAAATGCGAAGTTCCTGTAAAATGCAATGAAATTTCTTTCAAGTTTCTATTTGTTTGAATTGGCAGTTTAAAATGGCACTAAAAACCCAGTATAAAATACCTTAACTGTCTTGAAATATTTTGTCGGGCGGTACATTGATATTGTATAACAAAATATAAAAAAATTTAACATGCAGCTCTTAAAGTACAGTTGGGCGGTGATGAGAATCTAGCAAGTTATTTTATGTGGCCTACGGCACCTCTGATGCTTGACACTTATACATTTTAATTTTACAGAATATTTTCAGTTATTGTCTTCTCAGTATTCTCCAATGTCATAGTCATCTGGTATAGGTACTATATCACAATATATAGTGCCACCACAACTTGTCAGCCTCAACTGCCTTATTCAACCATGATTTATTTCTTTTACTCTTTTGGTGTTAGCGACCATTGGCCACTAAACCTTCCAATAGGGCGTGTGCTAACTACTATAAATATAAAAAAATTTTATAACTTAACATTGTTTTACCCCACTCTTAAAAGTTGCTATACTTCCTAGCGACTTCAGGTCAATTGGGAGAGCATTCCAAGTCTCCGCACCTCTATAGGCCAATGATTTTTTCATAGCATTGGTATTTGGCATTGGTAATGTATAATTAAATTAACTATGCCTAGTGTTATGATTATGGACTTCTTGTGTATTGATGAAAATATCCTGCAGGTAGTTTGGAAGCATTTTATGTTTAATCTTATACATTAATGTAGCAAGTTGTTGTTCCCTTCTTGTTTGCAGATCTGTAAATCCTGCCTTGATTAGAATATCTTTTGATCGCGTTTCATATCCTTCACGGGTAATAATACGAAACGCTCTATTTTGGAGACGCTGAAATTTATCTGATAAAACCTTTCCTAAGCAACCCCAAACTTGTGAGCAATAATCAAAGTGTGGTTGGATTATTGATTTATAAACAGTTATTAAAGTATTATAATCAACAATATCCCGCAGTCTTCTAATAATAGGGAGCTTTAGATTTGACTACGAGTACGACTACGAGTACGAGATTTAATCACGTGCGAGGAAATTACCGTAGTCGTTCTCGTTTCCATTTAAATGTTGCTTTTGCAGCAGTAAACCAACAACGAGAAAAAAAGTTTCATAAACTAAATCTCCTGCAGACTAAAATCCCCTACAAAACGTGAAAATAAGCCATAACATTAAAACAGGCCAGATATTTAGTACTAACATATTATTTGCACCGGATAAACGCTATATAAATGCTACAAATTATTTTTGGTAAACAAAAAAAGCCAACTTTCTTTTTTTTTTGAAAAGTCGTCGTAAAGACTACGAGATTTCTCCACAATTTCGTACTCAGATGGGCGACGGCTACTACTTTTTCGCGTCAGTACGGGATGGCGTAAGCATACAGCATGCGTTTCGTTTGACGAATCTCGTACTCGTAGTCGTACTCGTAGTTAAATCTAAAGCTCCCTAATACTGAGTCCTGAGTTAACTTTTTTTGTAATTTTGTCAACATGGGCCGACCAGCATAAAATATCATCAATCATTAGGCCAAGCGACCTGGTCGCATTAACCTTTTTAATCTCTGTGCCTCTCACACAAATTGAGGGTTCTTGGACTATTTGGCCAAGTCGCTTATTGCTACCTATAACCATGAACTCTGTATTTTTATTGTTCAAAGTTAATTTATTAGCTGACATCCAAGTCGAAACATTTATTAAATCTGTGTTAAGATTCTCTAAGATCACATTGATATCGCTATTAGATGTTGCAATTTGGGTATCATCGGCAAACATATCTGGTCTAGTGTGTCTTAAACATTTTGGAAAATCATTAATATAGATCAAAAACAATATAATGGGCCTATAATCCTTGTGGTATTCCGGTCTTCACGGTTAGGGGATCTGACAGGTGACCATTTACTTGACAATATTGGATTCTGTCTGATAGATATGATCGCAACCAACAGAGTGCCATATGCCTTTTATGCCACAAATTTTTAATTTTTTTAGAAGAATATCGTGGTCAACGGCATCAAAGGCGTTTTTTAAATCTAAAAATACAACTCCATTTAATTGTCCTACGTCCATGTTTTGGTACCATCTATTAGTGATATCTAATAGAGCTGTGGTTGTTGAATGACATGGTCTAAAGCCGTGTTGGGAATTTGTTAGTAGGTTTGAAGCTATAAGATAGTCATATAATTGATTATGTATCAGTTTCTCCATAATCTTCGCTATAATTGAAATAACAGATATCGGTCTGTAATTTTCCATATCGTGCTTAGCTCCTGTTTTGTGTATTGGAGCTATACCCTAGTACTAAGTAATTCCGCACGGCTATTCACACCCAGGAAAGGAAAGCTACTAGCATCTAGCGGTTTCAAAAGTACGGGGGTTGGGTGGTCATCTCATTGATCTCAAAAAAATATGGCGGACCGCCAGGAATGAAATGAGGAGCCTGTACCGGGTTCTAAAATCCCGTCATCCCGACCGATTTTCACTTCAAATCCCGTTATCCCACCATGCCTCATCCCAATTTCCCGTTCCCGACTTTTTAGTACACTGTTCAACATATTATGATTTAAAGAACATGGTAATGACATTCAGATACAATTTGAATACACTAGCATTCAATACAACAAAGTTTAAAATAATCTAAATCGCGGCTCTTATGAAAGCAGCAATCATACTTGTAAATGGGGGATTGATGGGGGACAAATGTTCGATATCATCCCAGAATTTCGAGCACACAAACAAATGACAACAGATCAGCTAACCTACGGCTACAAGTTTTGTTAATTTATCTCGCTAATCGTGGATTACTTCCCCGCATATCGCCATGGTATTTTTAGTAATCCCACTTACCGCGATGGAATAAAATCCCGCTTCCCGACCAATATTTCTCTTAAAATCCCAAATCTCACTTGAATTTTAGAGGCATCCCGCCATCCAGCAAAACCGGCCCAGGCCCCTCAGAAATGAGCCAATATTTTGAAACCATGTGGGAAGCTGTGAAGGGATTGTTGTATCTGCGAATGCAGATATATTGCTATCGTGCGCGTACCGGGAGTTTGTAAGCGTGTTCATAGCCAATTAATCAGCGACAGCGTATAGATGAAATGACGTAATGATACTAATTTCAAAATGGCGGTTTACTGAAGGGTGAAACAAAGGGAAATTTGTGAATTTACAATTAAAATTATACATCAAACACAGTCAAAACAACGTCATTTTACTAGTCCTGCCTCGTACCCAGGGGCTTTAAATAATTACAATACATGAAGTATTCAGGTAGGCAGACGACGCGCGAAGGGGCTGTTGGGAAGGGTGCGTGCTGGAGAGCGCCTGGCAGTTCTTGTATACTGTCATGGCGGACAAACACTGTGTGTAAAACCTTAATTTATTCTGACGAAGAGTCGAATTGAACGACACTGGCAAATAATAATAAATTTGTAGATGTTTGATGACATACAAAATGCGCGAAAAATTATGAGTAAATTACATGGCAAGTTAACCGTGCGAATATTTCGAATATGTCATTCGGTATTACATGGAGAATAATAGAATGCTGTCAGTTGCTTAGTATAAAACAGTAAGAGAGAAATGATTAGAAAGTCATATAATTGCTTTTGTATTAATAACTTCTTTAGCTGAAGTATCGATCAGTCGATCACAATGGCACTTTCTATTAAATGTATACTGTAAACAAAAGCCCAAGTAAATAATAGTTCACAGCCGTAAAGTTTGAAATATTTATTACAACAGTGCAATTTTATAGTTTCTACCTTTATATAGTTATAGCTTACAAATCTAGTTCCTGCAAGTCTAGTTCTTCAACGCTTCGATTGTTGACATGTTAATATTGGAATTTCCATGGACTTTATTTAAACAGAATTCACGCCCAGAAGGAAGGATTGTTTGCTTTAAAAGCTGATCGTTGCGTATAATGAAACAAGACAGCATATAATTTCAGTGTATCTTTATTGATTACCTTTTTTTATTATACTATTTTTTTTAATAAAAAAGAAAGCAATTAAAGTTTTAAAAATGCATGTATATTTTCCCCGACCAGGCGTAAGCCCGGGGCGAGGGTATTCATTCCCCCCGGCTATTTACACCCAGGGAAACGAAAGCATTAGCGAAGTCTAAAGTTCATCAATGATCGCGGGCGTGAGTGACCAACGGTAGGTGGTCATCCTCACTGATCTCAAAAATATGGCGGACTGTCATGAATAGCGAACACTGATTGGTCAAATTTAAAATTTGCATTATAACGACTGCATGACGACAGCGAAATAGCAAACATTTCTTGATTTGATGATTTCTTGCAAATATATTTCATTTTTACAAGATTTTGTGAATTTCAAAAGCTTTTTAAGAAAAAAGGGCGAAAGAATCGGCTAAAAGAAGGGAGCAAAGGCGCCGACGTTAACGAAGGTAAGTTTGTTTTAAATATTAATGTATTGTTTGCTTTATAATTGCTTTAAAAGCCGATCGTATAAACGTTGCGTATAAACGAAACAAGACAGCATATAATTTCAGTGTATACTTTATTGACTACTCTTTTTTATTATATTAATTTTTTTTAAATAAAAAAGGAAGCAAAGTTATTTGCATGCGAAAATTTGAAATCATTTTATTTGAAACTCAATGTTTATCGATAAAGCCAAAAGGCAGTTTAGTTTTATAAAGAACACTTTAAAACGTTTTGCGAAGCGTTGGTGGTTGAATTTTACCTTAAATTGAAGCTTATATTACGTATAATAATTACATACTTAACAAAAATATGTTTGGAAAATTGGTAATTTTGTAATTAAAGTGATCTTTTTAGGGGATTTTTCTTTTGTAAAAATATTCTTAAAAAATTATCGTGTTACCATGACAACTTCTTTAAATACTTCATGTTCGGAAAATACAATGGTTTTGTGAGAAGGCGAGGGTTTCTACATGCATGTATTTTCTAGTCTAGTACTAGACTCATTATACATTTCCTATATCTTAAAGATTCCACTCAACCATCTGCCTGTGGCAACGAATGGATCGATGATGGCGCTTATGAAATTCCTATAGAAGTTTATGAAATTCGTATAGAAAATCCAGCCAGAGGGCGTGGTCTTTCGCATTACCAGTCTCTCATGAGACACAAGCAAGAAAACACAAGCTTCTATCTGAACACTGCAACACCCAGAGACGAGAAATGATGACAATCCTACGAGCGAGGTTGTTCAGCACGATCACACAGCGGCATAATTATGAAAATCATGCAACTTACGAGATTTCCAGTGGTTGTTAGAAGGCAAAAGCGTAGAAACGTTTCTACAACATATTTAAACATGCATATATGGAATAATCTGTAGTAATATTTATAATAGATAAACATAATGGAAGGTCAACTATAGATGTTCATTTTTTACGTCCCTTCCCAAATTACAAAAGGTTGTTTTGATAATTGATATTTACAAGTAATATAGACGACATACTTTGAAAAAAATGAGGGGTTTTCCCCTTTTAGTTTCTGAACTTCAATTTTTACGGCATCTGCAAATATTGCTTCCATCTACAAAAAACCCATGTTTAAACCACTTTTAATATATTGTTCATTCATTCGTCACAGTGAGGATACAGTGGATACCACCAACGTAACAGACGGAATTCAGAAACAGGATCAACAACAATAACTTTTCCATCACATTTTCTATATCTACCATCATGACGGAAAGCATGAAATGTCATTTTTATACAATGAAACCTCAGGTTACGACTTAAATTAACTGAAATATCTGTGAGTCGCTCCCCAGAAACAGACTGCATACGAATAAAGTTTGACACAGTTATTTGAAGGACTATAAAATCACGTTCACTATTAGCGTTCAGGTAATGAAATCTGTCATCGTCTTCATATAAACATGCTTTATCACAAGTACCATTGCGTTTGAACTTAAAATAAAACACGAACATCTTCCCATCGGGTTTGGATGATGTTTTTAGCTCATACCACGCATTACAACAACGTAGCCCGACAAGTTGTGATGTCACGTGAGTATCACGTGTTGTTTCCACGGTGTGCTGCGCTAGACGATTATGAAGATTCTTGTACGCGATAAACAAGGCTCGGACAACACGGCATTTGAAACCATCTCTACTTTCAATCCAGTCTGATTTCAGTCGAGCAGGTAAGTTGACGCTATCTGAGATAAAACGTTGATAAAGGCGAGCCCAGAAACTCACGGAACTTACAGCGACGTAAGATCCACGACAGATGCATGTGAAAGTTTGTATTTGTTCTGGTTTAATATAGTTGGCCAAAATACACCATAAATCCAACGGGTAACAATTCCCAGGCTGAACCTCACATACAAGTGATGTGTTTTGAAGCTTTTCAGTATTACTCAAAACAATGTCTGTTTTTAGTGACGTGATGTCTCCGTCATTTTCTTCACATTCACTGCTTTCGTCGTCAGGTTCGCCGATGTCAGACCGATCATACCACGAAGATTCATCGTCGGATCCCGTAACAACTTCGGCCATTTTGTCCACTTTTTCAAGTTTTTCCGGTTGGCGAAGTAAAGCCAGAGATCCTTAAAATTGAGAAAACATATTGAAAGCTGTATAGTATAATATAATTAGCACTGACCAATCATAAGACAGACTAATTTTTTTAGTCTGACAGTAAGACCAATCAGGTGAAAAGCCGGATTTTGGCATTTTTTACATGCAGCCAGACAGGGATCTATGTGAGACCCTCTTTTAACTTCCATCCACCAGCATGCAAGGAAGGGAAAATAGGGCTTGATCCTCAGGCTAAGCTCTGTTTTTTCTTATTGACAATTATATAAATATAGGTTTGCGGCAGCTATGTATAGTACACCACGTCAGCATTTTTAAGGAGCTCTTACGCGTGTCATTTAGTTTCCAGTCCATCGTGTGAAGGACATCGTGTAACTTATGTCTGAATGAAATGTTGCAGTGTAACCCCCGGGCCAACGGCGCGGAGCGCCGTTCCGGGCGTAAGCCCGGGGCGAGGGTACTAATTCCCCCCGGCTATTTACACCCGGGGAAACGAAAGCATTAACCAACTCTAAAGTTCATCAATGATCGCGGGCGTGGCTCACCAACGGTGTTGAGTGGGTGGTCATCCTCACTGATCTCAAAATATGTAGCGGACTGTCGTGAATAATGAACACTGTTTGGTCAAATTTGAAATTTGCATTATAACGACTGCATGACGACAGCGAAATAACAAACATTTCTTGCAAGTTGTATTTTTGCAAGATTTTGTCAATTTCAAAACCTTTCTGAGAGCCTAAAAACGTCTAAAAGAATGGAGCAAAGTCGCCGACGTTAATGAAGGTAAGTTTGTTTTGAATATTGATGTATTGTTGGTTTTATAGCAGTTTATTTCAAACTCAATGTAAATTCGACTACCTCCTCCACAGGCCCTTTTTCGGGCAAATTTGCGGGCGGTGCAAATTTGCGGGCCATATTTAGAAACGTAAAGCGAAAGACAAAGGTAACCCGCATTTTCCGAACCTGCCTAGTAAATTCGATAAAAGGCAGTTTTAATAGTTTTAAGAACATTTTAAAACGTTTTGCGAAGCGTTTGTGGTTTAATTTTACATTAAATTGAAGCTTGTATTACGTATAATAACATACTTAGCATATATATGTTTGGGAAATTGATCATTTTGTAATTAAAAGTGATATTTTGGGGGCATTTTCAACTTTAAAACTATTCTTAAAATTATCGTGATACCATGACAACTATACTTTCAATACTTTATGTTCAGAAAACATACTGGTTTTATCGGTAAGGCGAGGGTTTCTGCATGCATGTATTTTCTAGTTGGTAAACTACCCCCCC
>CACRXK020005655.1:14044-27401 GCA_902702795.2 Paramuricea clavata
TTAGTTGACATTTTTAACAGTATTTCAATTTGTCTTTGCAATTTTGAACACTGATAAGACATTGAAACATGACTACATTTGTTCATTTCTCAAATGATGAAATCCCTGAATTTCAAACAGAAAAAAATATCGAGCAAAACTTGCTGAGATCATGTGCATACGAAATTGGAAGGTCCATGAGACTTATGGAGCGTGTGGAAGTAACTATTCATCTCAGAGAAGACTGCATGGTTGTATGATGATGCCGGGCAACGAACGTGTTTGGGTATATTTTAATTTGCATATACTCGGGAGGTAGATAGTGTTTTTCACGTAATTTGATTGGTTGTTCAGCTCCGGATATCCTTGCACTATTCACCTCTGGACAAAAATAAAATGGCTTCCCGTTTCGTTCCGGTTACAGAGAAGCAAATATTTGTACTAAACGAAGCAGCGGTTTCCCCAAACACAAAGAAAGCTGCAAACTTTTGTTCAACAGTGGGTAAAGGTGTATTCTTTAAAGCTATTTCTAGTGAAAAAAGACTAAAAAAGCGTGTAAATACTGTTTTGTTTACAACTATTTATACGGGAGCTAAAATAAGAATTGTTTTAAAAATATTTCCGTTGTTTTTGGTCATTTTTGTTTTGTTGTGGTATATGCTAAACAATTATTCACCTCCGTGTCGGTGAATAATAGTGAGCTTAAGCAAGTGACGTTTTTGACAACACGAACGGCATGAGTAACGTCAGAAGACTGGGTCAAGGGCTGTGATTGGTGAAAAATGTCAACTTTACTTCCGGTCGACGTCCGTGTTGTCAAAAACGTCACTTGCTTAAGCTCACTAATGCACGGATATTCACCTCACCTTCGCGTTTCGGTGAATATCACTATTCACCTTCACTTCAGTGAACAATTGTTAAATATTATATCTAAGTCAGAATCGTTTGACTCAGAAGACGAATTTGATCGAGGATTCGTTGATGATACTGAGCGTTCTGTGGACATTGAAAACGATCACTCGCTTGATCGTAGACCATTAATACACTCTATATATATATAGTTATAATGTATCCGTAAAAACGTTGTAATTATAGTTGTGTTTAAGTTGTATTTAATATTTAATAAGATTCGGCAACTACCTAAAAATACAATTAACAATGTAGTGCCAGGGAGTTCGCCAAAAGTTTCCCCACTTACGGCGACCATTAATTATTTACATAAAAAATTACGTTCAAATAATTGACTAACGAAACAATCTAAGTAGAACAACAAAATTACAGAACGGTTAAACTGACAACTAACAACAGTTTAACTAAAACACCATCAAGGGACCTAGCCCTTTTACATTTAACACAGACAGATTTCCAAGTCGGAGGATCGTCACAGTTATACGTGTTTATTATTATTATATTAATCATTATTTAATCACGGAATCTCATCATCAACCATAAAAATACAGATGCTCATCCTGGGAGCCGTGGGTTTAAAATACAAGTATTTACATTTATTATATTACAAAACAAGATACTAATTATATATTAAACTATGTACAAATAAATATAGAAACTACTAGAAATCTAAAATTGTCAAATTATTCCAACGCAGTGCCCCTCTGTAGGAAATGCTACGTTTCATAGCTTCAGAATTAGGTCTAGGTATAAACAGACCGTTTTGGGTGCGACGTAAACCATAAGTATGTACGTCAACAGTTTTAGTAAACATACTTGACATATATACTGGAGCGTGGCCATTCATAGTTTTAAACATTAGAGTGGTCAATTGATCTTGGCAGCCCTATTTTGAAGTTTTTGGATTTTGTTAGATAAACCCTTTCCTATTGATCCCCATACAGAACTACAATAATCAAAGTGAGGAACAATTAAGGAGTTGTATATGGTAATTAAGATGCTTTTTGGGACAAAAGATCGAAGTCTTCTCAAAACACCAAGACCTTTGGCAACTTTTTTTGAAATATTTTCAATGTGTGATTCCCACGCGAGAAACTCATCAACATATACTCCTAGACATTTAAATGACTTGACTCTTTTTATTGCAGTACCGTTTATACAGATATTTGGATCTTCAGGAATCTGGTCAAGCTTTTGGCGCGTACCCAAAAACATACATTTGGTTTTCGTGATATTTAAGCTAAGTTTGTTTGCATTTAGCCAGTCATGAACATTTGCTAAATCTCTATTTATGGTTTGAATTAACTCGTCTGAGTCACTCGCCGCGTATGTAAGGCTTGTATCATCAGCGTACATGCGGACATTTGAGACTAGATTTGCATTTGGTAGGTCGTTTATGTACAATAAAAATAACAAAGGCCCTAGGATGGACCCTGGGGAATGCCACATTTAATTGTCTTAGAATCCGAGAGAATCCCATTAACCATAGTTTTTGTGGCTAGCCCGTTTGCGGGCTAGCCATTATCACATAGTACACAAACGCGATGAGCGATGATGATCATGGTGTCCAGTCCGGATTTTCGTAAAGTATCGAGAGCAATCGGAAGCGCCCGTATTTTTCTACCGACATTTACATTTGCATTTCGAGGCAATACTAGTGATGTTGTTACGACGCAGTACTAGTGAGGTTGTTAAACCAGAAAATTAAAATAAAGTTTATCTTCATGGCTTCAACCTATGGTGTCGAAACCGATCAGAAATTGTGCGTACTCGCCGTGTAAATATGGGTTTTGATTTGCACTTTTTACTGATTTGCGGGCCATTTGTCATCTTGAATTGTCTTGTTGTTGAGATTTCATATCTCAATTGCATTCGAAATGTTTGGTATTTTAAAGAAGGGGTATTGTGTGGAGGAGGTTTATAATGCAGCGAATAAAACCAGCATTGGATAATTATGGTAAAAGACCAGAAACTGTGCATCGAACTCGTTTATTTAAAGGCTTTAAGTACACCTTTTCTTCAGACATTGACGGCGTCTCAAATGTCTACATATTTGTAATAAACCTGTAAAGGATTATTGCGTCTGTCTGTCTTAGGAGTTATATAGTCGAATAATTCAGCATGATTTGTCTCACGTTCTCTTATAAGTTGACTAATATTGCATTAAAAGTGGTAAACGTTGGTGTGCTAACCAAGATTTCAGTGTATTTGTTTGCTAATATTGCTAGGCCTATATCTCAAACGCTATTTGCCTATTAAAATATCATATGACACGCAATTTTAATTCCACGACAAAACTGCTGTTGCGCAAATAACAAACGCGAGATTAAATATATATGGCAGTATTACAGTTTAGTAATATTGCATTAAAAGTGGTAAAAGTTGGTGTGCTAACCAAGATTTCAGTGTATTTGTTTGTTAATGTTGCTATATCTCAAACGCTATTTGCCTATTAAAAATATCATATGACACGCAATTTTAATTCCACGGCAAAACTGCTGCTGCGCAAATAACAAACGCGAGATTAAATATATGGCAGTATTACAGTTTAGGTATCTTTTAAATTGCTAATAGATCACACGGAAACTTTTACAATCGTTATATTCAAAAGCCTAGCGTGCAAATTCACATATTTGTGTTTATTCAAGTGTTATTCATGAATTCGCTATTTACATGGGAAGCGACGAGATATGACACGGTATTTTTCAAGTATACCGTGAAACTCCACTGACAAAATGAGCCCGCACAAGTGGGAGAAAATTTGCGCATTCTGACCATCGTGGTGTGTCTTCTTATTACTATTAAAGTTAACCAGCATGGCAGGCTTTCTGGGTTTGGAGGAGGGTTTGGGGAGTTAAAGTTTACCAGGCTAGCCACATGTACGCATTGCGTACCTATTTTTTGTGTGCGTTGCGACAAATAATCAGAAACCCAGGTGAGAGTCTTTGGCAGCATGCCATATAGTTTCATTTTAGATATCAAAATTGAGTGGTCAATTGTATCAAATCTTTTTTAAGGTCTAGAAATAAGACAGTATTTATAAGGCCATTATCAATATTAATAAACCACTCGTTTGTGATATCAAGTAGAGCTGTAACTGTGGAATGTAGTGGCCTAAAACCTGATTGATGTTTGTTTAACAAATCGTTATTAACTAGGTATGCGTAAAAATGATTAAAAACTGCCTTTTCAAGTATCTTAGCAACCACTGGAAGTACAGATATAGGTCTATAGTTGCTCGCTGTTGACTTAACCCCTTCTTTGTAAACTGGTGTTACGTGTTCGATAGTATACCTTCTTATATGGTACAATTTCAGTCCTGATTTAAAAGCAAGCATAAAAACCAATGTTTCTGTCTCGAAGGTTATCACTTAAAATGTTCCCATAATTAATATGATGTGTAACCAACAGACTTTATAGAAACCTATGGAAAAGAGAAAGCCTAATTAGTTCTATTCAACTTGCATTAACATGAAAACTTATATATGCATATTACTTACACGTATTGAATTTCTTTAAGCTCCATCCCATTAGCTAAGGTAGATACATACTTGCAAATTGGGCAACACCAACAATTGTCAAACGATGCAAACTGGAAAAATGTATAGGGCAGTGTTCACAACCTTCGTCAAAGCACGGCTCTTTTGTTACAGAGAAAAAAGCTTGTTTAAAGGTTCTCTTAATATTTAATCAGTGCTAAAACGAAAAACAGCCAAAAGGCATTGAATTTCTAATGGACACTGGACATATTAACTTAATTAACTGGTTCTCAAGTTGGAGGCATCCTTAAACACTAAGTGTAAATGATACCTAGTCCTTGGATCTTACGATTAAATGACACCATGTGCATGTATGCGGTTGTGTTGTTAATTAGTGAGATTTGAGGAGGGTAAAAATGGTAGCTAATAACATATAATATAGATTCAGTGACACAGGACTGCCGCCTTGTCAATTATTAATGTTGAATTATTGTGCCTAGGGTAATGTCAAGTACTACACATAATATCTATTGTTGTCAGTTACCGATGCAAAACAAAAATACCACTGAATTGTACCGCAATAGTTATATTTACTTTACTACGGCGTATTAATTCACTTCCATGCAGAGCTAGCGTGTATGCTATATTTACTATATTTTACGGTACGTATGAATTATTCTTTTATATCTGCCTAGGTTAAGGTTAAGTACCGCACAAGAGTGACAAGATAACAATTGTCAGTCATCGATGCATTAAATTAAATTAAACCACATGGATGCAAAGCTAGTGGGTGTGGTGTATTTGTATTTCAGTACTTATAAATGACCGTTTCTAAATTGCCACCTTGCTTGTACCAATGAACAATACTAAATGAAAACACCCAAAGCAAAACATTGATTTTACATTTTATTGAATTTTTTTTTCATCTTTAATTTACATTCACATGCAGCGTATAGTCATATAAAGGTTCAAGATTTTGGGCATCTCCAGAGGCGTAGCCAGGGCAGGGGCCGGGCCCCCCTGGTAGAATTTTGACCCCCTGGGTAAATTCATTCTATAAAAATAAGTGAAGCCTTGCGCCACCTAGGTTTTGGCTGCCCCCTGACCAAAAATCCTGCCTACGCCTCTGGGCATCTCACTCGATATAACTGCAGTAATGGACCATTTGCATTATAGACTAAATTTTGTTCTAGACAAACATTTCATCACAGCTTGAAAGAGCATCACAAAATTAGTAATATTGCAAAGTTTCGTTGCGAAATGTTGTAAAATGCGGATAATATCGCAACTGCGCCTGGTATATAGGTCTACAAATCCCTTCAACAATATATAATATTCTCAAATTCTTTACATTTCATGATATATTTTAAACCATTCAACCCATGACATACGAAAAACGTTGTCAAAATATTCATGCTGGTGTGCAATCAGCGAGAGTTTTAAAACTTCACTCGCGATCGCCGATTTCCATCCACATGATGTCAGCGTCCATTTCATTTTAACAGATGGTAACTTTCCCTGGCCCTGAACCTGCCCTGGCAGGGCTTTTCTTCCAGAAAACCAGAAAAAATGGGAATTTATAACAACAACAACAACAACAATAATAGTTTATTTGTACCTTAATACAATTTACATGGTAAAATTACAATTATTAAAAATAATATAAATAATAGGCACAGGCTTCGAGAAATAACCTTAAGAGGCTAAAAATGCCAGGAAGCCCACTTTGCAGACATTTTGATATTCGGATTACTATAAGGTCGAGGACTAAAAATATATATCAAGGTACAAGAACATAAAGGTCATATTCAAATCGCTACATAAAACAGGAACGGTTTGAATACAACAAAACACACACACAGTACAGCACACAGATCTACATTATTACACAATTTTTAAAAGTTAAAATAACCGCGAGCATATAGTACGTACCACCAGTTTCTGTGGCCAGATATCATTGAAAGGAGAAGAAGAGGATAATTATATATGAAAATTAATTTCCAGTTATTTATAGGCTATATTCAATATTTTATGGACTATATTCAATATTGATCTAAATAGTCATCTTTCAGCTTTTTTTTAAATTTATAAAAGGAAAACGATTTTACAGTTTCTTCTATACTATTCCACGTTTTAGTTCCCAGAAAGCGTATATTAAATAAACCATAATTGGTTCTTGCCTTAGGAAGATAATTTATTTATCCCATTAAGAAGAACGTTCTTCGTAGTATTCTCTTAATATCCTTCCATATCTCTTAATATCCTTCCATATCGCATCTCCTTGCTTTCCTGAAGCATCGTACTCATCACATTTCTCAAATTCTTCAATCTTATTTTATGTAAACTCGACATAAATAAAATGTCAATGACACTGTCATACAATATGTCTTTAAATTATGGCTTTAAATTCAACTTTGCAACCAGAGATCTGCGTCATGGCTAATCTTTTTCTTAGTACGCCTTAAGATTTTAATCGCAACAGTCAAAAGACAAAGTCAAGTTTGCATTTTCAGCTTCTCCCACCAAGCTCGCATTTTTATCTGTAAACCTGGTACAACGGAGGACGCCATCAACACTACAACATTTATTCCATACACGCATAAATTACACGCTGGACTGGCAACTAAATGAGACGGGTAAGAGCTCCGTAAAAAAATGCTGACGTGGTGTACTATACCTGCAGCATACCAACAGGGTGGTAAAAAATAGAAATAAAAAAATAGTGCGGGCTTTGCTTTTCGATGTTTTGCTTACAATTTCTAAGGATGTTGAAGTTTACAGCATTGAGATTCGCTGGTTTTTGAAAGCAATGGGGTAATCTTTGTTGGAAGTTATATACTAACTCTTCAACAGCCTAATGACTGTTTTAAAGCAAAGCAATTGAAAGGAAAGTTACTGTATATTTTAATACGAAGAAGATGAGTGGCGATATTTATGTTGTACTGTTTTGAGCAGATGCTTCGAACAACATGATATGATCGGACCTTGTATCTTAAAAGTGTACTTGGAACAGCCGAACAAAGTGGTAAATTGTGTTACCCGGTGTGTTGGGCATCATAATTCACAGGAAAGTACACAGTGGCGTTTGAACTGGCAATGAAATATTCTAAATACTTCGTCGAGTTCTCTACCGCCATGTGACCTGTAGTTTAATGTGGCACGCGTCTTTGAAAGGGCTTTACTTGACTTTAATCGACGTGTAAGGTATAACTTAGGTAAGCCAACATTTCTTTGTAATGCAAGCTACATTTTCATATCTTTAATGTGTGAATATTTTTAATTTTGTTAAAAAAAAATAAGCGCAATATGTTGTTGGAGAAAGTATCGAGTGCTTCATAATAACGCTCAGATCTGCATGTATACAGATATTCGTATTTTATTCAAAATCTACCCTTTATCACCACTTTTTTTATTCTTTTATGTTAAAGTAAACATAATCCTTGACTTAAAAACACGATGATCTACTCGAGGAAAATTGGGCAAAGGGGCGATCTTTGCAGAGAAACTTGACCGTTCGGTGAAATTGGTAGTTCAGAGACCCTATTTTCGCTGTAGTATTTCGTGGCAATTTGTTGGCCGATTTCTAGTTTATATTGTAGAACGGGTTCCTAGTGAATTAAATTAATTGTCTATCCTCTACAGAGTAGTAATAAGCGCGACTCCTTTTTGTTGACGGATGTTGAATTCATTTTAGATTTTTGTTCATAAACAACAACTACTCTACCGAGTACTAAATCACTGTTTGCAAAGAAATGAGCCTATATCACCACAAAAATTCAAGCTTATTTTTAGAGTCAAATAGTTTCTCCATGGATAAAAGTAGTTTTTATGGAGTGAAAAATAGGGCAAGTACGAATTTAAAGGAGGTCAATTTGCACTTGTATATCTCACTTCGAAAAGGATATACATATTAAAAACAGGTATATTTGCACTGCGAAATTAAACTGCTGCAACAAAGTCTTTATTTCTACTTTCACGTTCTTATTCCAAAGCAAACACTTTTAAGTTGGAAATGCCCAAAATTATAATTCAGTCATATTTCAGTCACGCGATTAACCCGCGCTCACGTGCACTCCACGCTTACGTTTCTCGCGCATGCGTAGACGAAAGTCCACCCTGTTCAGCCACCCGTTCCGCACGTTATCAACAATATAGTATTGTAATTGTTAACCGTAACAACCCAATAACTTATTGGGTTGTTACGGGCAAACCCCGGCAGCTTTACTTTTGGGTTAGGGGTAAGGGGGGTGGGGGTTAAAGGTTAGGGTGGGGGTTAGGGTTAACAACCCAATAACTTATTGCTAATAACGGTTAACAATTACAATGCTATATTGTTGATAACGCAAGGAGCGGCTGGTTCAGCATACCCACTTATATATCTCACTGACCCTGAATAAGCGGGCTCAAAAATAACCTGTATATAAGTCACTTGCAGGGAAATTGGCCAATAGACCTTTCCCCTTTTAAGTGAAATTTTGATCAAGACAAGTCTGGACAAAAATTTCATCACAGCTTGAAAGAGCATCACAAAATTAGTAATATTCCGAAGTTTCGTTGCGAAATGTTGTAAAATGCGGATAATATAGCCTTGCGAAGTATGCCGTTTTTCAGTCATTTAGATTACAAATGGGAAATTGATAATCAGATGATCAAACTGATTATCAATTACCCATTTGTAATCTAAATGACTGAAAAACGGCAAACTTCGCAAGGCTATAATTATTATCCGCATTTTACAACATTTCGCAACGAAACTTCGGAATATTACTAATTTTGTGATGCTTTTTCAAGCTGTGATGAAATTTTTGTCAAGACTTGTCTTGATCAAAATCTCACTTAAAAGGGGAAAGGTCTATTAAGGAAACTATATAATTTTTAATAAATAATTTTAGAAATATAAAATTTTTAATAAATTAGTAAACTACAGTATTTGTCCATGCAACACTCAAAGTCAAAGATTAAAGCATTGCGATAAAATTATTGGCAATGCATACACGACTGAAACTTGACTATTAGTGTATTACCTGGTGTAATACAACTTCTGGAAAGTATGTCACTTTGGCAAAAGAGCCTCGTTTTCGTAACGTCTCAATCACGAAAACGAAGCTCTATAGCCAAGGTGACGTACTTTCTGGAATGGTGTGTTACATTGCTTTGTACCGTAACATTTACCTGCAGATGACGTCATTTTCTTACACACTTTCTTGAATGCATCGTCTTTACTTGGGGCATTTGCAAAATCATCAAGAGAAATTTCTAAATCAAGAATTCCAAAGCATATTAGTGTGAATGGCCAATGGGTAAATATCAAGATTTTGACCATCTCACTCGACTGCACTGGAATCCCAGCAACTGCTCCTGGTTAGGTTTAATAAATGTATAACATTTACACTCGAAATTTCCATCTACAAAACGGTAATTTATAGTACTTCTACAATTAATCGAGTGAGATGCCCCAAATCCTTATATTTACCCATACACCTTACACTGGCATCACCTTAGTCTGCATATACATAACTTGTGGTTACAACTCGACAACTGGACTCTGTAGGTCAGTTGGTTATGGAGAGCGCTGCATCGAAATCACAGGTTCAATTCCTGTGGTTCAATTCCTGCCAGAGGGCCTATAGTTACATTTTCCCCAACTACAGGTGGTTGTGTCAAATAAATGTACAGTATAAAATTTTGAAAAAATTATTTCGACGTTACACTCCAAATTTCCATCTACAAATCCATTCTACATGCATATTATAGTGTCAAGTTTTGAAGGGTGGTCATACATCAAAGTGGCAAATGATCTTTCCCATAAAATTATGTTAGAATATACTGTACAGTAACCTGCTGCATCGCATACACAGAGTGCGATAATTCAATATTGACTGGTACTCCGACAACTTTTGCCGCGTACCTGATCCGGTACAAACTTAAGAGTCAAGACGTACCTAAGTCTACTTCCGAGTCATGCGTTTTTATACCTACGTATAGTTTTAATACTGGTCCAAAAGCAAACATGTATGGGCAATTTTGTACAAATGAATCTTTAATTATGGTATTTGTACAACATAATATAACAGTTCTCAAAGCGTCGACGTTGTGACTCGAATGCCATCGCTCATACAGTGGATTTACCGAGGGTGCTAACTGTCTGACCTCAGCTACATACAGTGGTGGCAGGTTGGCTAGTTATTGCTAGAAGGGAAATGTAAGTACGCGAATAGTAAATTTCCGCGTACCTACGTGGTACTTGGCTAAAAACAAAGAAGTACCAGCTCCGGTACGTTGGTACGCGAATTATCGCACCCTGGCATACAGAGCCTGACACAAGCCTTGATCTGCTCGCTTTCCACCCAGACTATAGTTTTATATTTAGTATCAAAATTTCTGGGCAGGAAAAATGTCAATTTCATAACATCGACAACAACAATCTAATTATAACTACAACCACTAAATACACAGTGTTATTACCTAACCAGTATTAACCAATCAAAACAATACATTAAATTTGAGGGGTGCTCATGCTAGAAATAGCCAAATTAGAGCTACTGTACTGTACAACCGTATAGACACAAAATGACAAGTGAACACTCTCCCAAAAAGGAAATTGCTGCTGAGAGGGAGAATGAGATCTATTTCAACCCTCAAATTTAATTCTTTAAAACTGTGGCAATTGATACACCAGGCGGAATTCTTAATTTAAGCATTCTCGTACCCAGAGCCCTTCTTACGCGCGTTCGACCGAGCGCGACGAGGGGCTCTGGCCAAATCCATATCAAACTGGCATCTGATTGGCCATAGTTCTAATACCGGATATTGTTCTCTTACCATGTTTTTATGGTATCCGGTTATGGATTTGGCCAGAGCCCCTCGTCGCGCTCGGTCGAACGCGCGTAAAAAGGGCTCTGGGTACGAGAATGAATTTAAAGATAATCAAAGGTCTCAATGAGACGACTCACGGATCACATCGTGTAATATTAGTAAAGGGGAAAATGTGATTTCAGTAAGTTGGAAAAAGAGACTGAGAACATGTCGACGTTTCTCTATATATTCTAGCAGAGGAGTGAGGGTCTTCCCACAATGCAATGCGTCTCATTATTATTCACAATTACGATTTTTGGCAAACGTTGACGAAAAAGTTGTTGAAATATATTGCGATTTTTGGCTCTGAAGATCTCGTTTTTTCGAAGGTATGTGATGATAATTGTTTTGTTTGGACATCTAATTAAACAGTTTTATATTTTTTTGGTATAGATATTGCTTTTTAGTTGTGCTAATTACGCATTGTATTTATGCTTGTTTCGGGTCAATGGACACGCCAAAAAAATGGCTTTGAAATAACGCAGAAGCGAACTACCTTTTTTAATGAGAAAAGTAAAAAAAAACACGTCATCAAATTCAGGAAGACTTGCTCTTTCTGTTGGTTCTTTAAAACGCTAGATCGCTCCTCCAAATCGACAAGCAATCGCGGTTTGAAAATGGGGTATTTTTGCTATATTTTCATGCCTATGGCGGGAATAGACCGGGTGTTGATCCTTATGGCACGAAGGAAACTATTTTCTATATCTTTGAAACATACGCATGTAGTTGTTTAATACATATTTTGAGTGTAATGTTACCTTTACAATTAAGGTCAGAATGTTAGTTTACTGTATCGACTGTATTTTTGTCATTTTGTTATAGAATTCGGACATGGAATCATGCAGATAGTAGTGATGTTGTCATTGTTAGTGACGAATGAAATGATACTGCATATTAAAAGCGAGTATATACGAGGGTATATACGTCTAAAGGTGATACCCCAGGGAAACCTAATAATAACAGACACAAAATTTCACGTTTGAAGAATTCAACATCAAGTCGAACTTTGTTTCAGAGTCCTGGAACATCACCAAAGGTATAAAAGTACAAAGGTTTTTACAAACATAAAATACAGTACGACTGTACAAAAATATTGTATTTTAAACCCTTTAAGTGGCAATACGCCCTGATGCACCCTACTTTAGTATTTTACTCTGTCTAACGCTAGACCATTTTACTCCTCAAGTGGAGAGTGCTGCCACTCAATGGGTTAATGAGACAATGAGATGTTAATGGGGGGGGGGGGCTAAAAGTTATTATCATAGTAACAATAACATTGTATTTTAATGCTTTTTTGCCTGTGAGAATTTCTGTCCATAGGCGTACAAGGCTGGGGGTTGCAACCATCCAGTCAGTGTTCAGTTGGGCAGGATTCTGCTTTAAAAATTGGGCAGTTGTTTTAAGATTGACTTCAAACAGAATTTCTGCAAGTCTACATAGGAGTTATGCTCCTTCTATTTTATACCTCTTGTTCATCTATAAATAAACTCATGACAATGTCGGGCAATTTCTGTCCACCCGTACGCCAATGATATTTTTCAATGCTGGGAGTGGCATTTCAGAAAACCTATAGTGCACAAATTTCCTGGAGAAGCATGCCCACAATCCTGGTAAAAATCCATGAGTTTCTTTGTTGTTGTCTAATGGTGCTGGCACTGACATTGCCTCTCTCACTTTTGCTGTTTGTTTTGTAGTTTCCTATCACAAAGATTAAACCGACTCCTCCAAAGAAATCCTCAGTAAAACTTCATAAATGGACATGCGAGGAAGATAAAGCATTCATTGAATTCATATCTGTTGCAGATAATCATGCGAATGATTGCAATTGAAGAGGTTTACCAATTATGTAATACCTCTAGATTGTTTTAATACATCATTAAGCTCATATACTATTCATGTGTACTGGTGAAATGAATGTAATGTAACATTTTAAAAACTTCTCTTTATTTGTGCACATATTTTTTTTTTAAAAACCATTTTAATTATCTTTAAGTACAGTAATAATATGTTAACATTTTTTCGATTTTAAAATAAATAAATTTTATAAACATCAATTATGTAGTGTGTGATCTTTTTATTAATTTGTGATGAGCAAGAGAAGACTATACACTGAAAATTGTGAATACCATACATAC
>CACRXK020005656.1:15377-27394 GCA_902702795.2 Paramuricea clavata
TACTGAGAGAATAAAGGCGTGTTCAACACCGCTATTGGCAACCGGATTTCTACAAGAGATAAGTTCACTTACCCTCATTGCAGAGGGTATATGGTATAGTTGCCATATTAAGAGGAAGTAAGTATAATCAGCACTATTACATGCTTATTAGCAGCGTACCGTATAAACCTCCGAATATAAGCCCCCGCCGAATATAAGCCCCCAGTATAAGCCCGTGTATAAGCCACACCATGTACTAACGCTCACCTCATTCCAAACATAAGCCCCCTCCCCCGAATATAAGCCCACTTGTTTATCAGTTATCACCCTAACACAAAAGATCGTCCATGTATAAGCCCCCCCCCGTATATAAGCCCCTCCTTGTATAAGCCCATCAAAAATCGCTTACGCAAAAATATAAGCCCCGGGCTTATAGTCGGAGGTTTACGGTATTTTGTTCTTAATGCTGAATACCTCAATGGCCTTGGCAATGTTCCTCGAGCATATTCTACTGGGAAGGATTGGTCAAACTCTTGCAATCGGTGAACTATAGAACACAAGCTAGAACTAAGATTATATGGCGATCGATTGTTGTAACATATTGTAATAGAGAATGCACAAAAAGGCCGGGGTTGCATGGTGATCACGATCTAATTAATGCTAAGTGCTTACCCATGATTTCATGATAATCTACAGGGTGTATAAAAAAAAGCGCAATCCTCGACTGAAATGTAAATTGCTAAACAAATAATAGACGAAAACGTTAAAGTTTACATTCATTTTAAAGCGTAGCCATTCAGCTTTCTAACAGTGGGTTGTTTCTTAAATTTGACTCATTGGTTCGCGGGTAATAATACTTTACGTTATTGCGACTGGAAATTAATAAAATTGAGATGGAATAACAAATCGTTCTCATGAAAAGAACTGATTTTTTCATTAAAACAAAAAAATGTTGCATTTTATTAAATGGATTGTAACAATAAGTATAATTACGGCTTTTCTTCCACTATTTTTAACTCAGTTTGAAACTTCAAATGCGATATAATTTTGGCTTGGACCATCTAAGCTGACTGACATCAACTTGCTATAATTTCTGTTTACATTACATCGCAGTTCGATGACACTCTGGTTCAGACACCCGAATGTTTTGACGATTTTTAGCATTCGTTTAGGATTTTCAAACAACCTGCATGGTCTCTTTTAAAATACTTTTAATTTGTTCTTACGTGGTTTTCCAGATGTAGTGACGACAACATTAAAGTTTAAAGAAGAACATTCTAACATTTAAACCGACTAAACAATAACATAGTAAACTTGCATAATTAAACAGCAACTAAAAATGATAGGTTTTACTAAATCTTTTCCTGTGCAATTATTACTAGCATTAGAGACAAGAATAATAGTTTGTTTGAAAGAGAAAAGAACAGGCTGTGAAGTAAGCCTAAAAGTGTTTAACTAGAAATAGTATTTCGAAAGTTATTAAGCACAAAAGATGAATTGCGTTTATTTTGATACACCCTGTATAATACTTGATAAAACCATGCAACTCTCTAGCCTGTGTGTCAGTAACAGTGTAGTCAACTGGAACACAGGCTATAGTAACACTATACGTACTACTGTGTACTTACTGTAATTTTCGATGTTACAAAATATATTTTTATATACAGTTCATAATATTGTTTGATTATAGCGTACTTGGATGACGAATTGCCTGCAGAATTATTGTTTAGCTATTTCGTTTTAGCGTATCTTATTCAGTTGACGCAACATCATTTAACCAACGAAAGTGCGCGATGTTTCGTACTCCGACTTTGACCGTTATTTACTGGTTGTTATAACTAAAAAAATTGGCCAAATCAACCAAAATATTATTGGTGAATATCCGTACCATTTGTATTATAGTTAAAACAACCTATATTTATTTGGTTGAAACATGCTCAATTTGACAGTTTAAATTTTAGTCATTTTAACTTTTGAATATAGGTTGGAATTACTTTTTTTAATTGGTCAAAATGACCATAAATCTTTAGTTCAATCAACCAATAATTAATACGTTAAAATGACATATTACAGATTTATAGGTTAAAGTAACCATTTTCGATGGTTTGTTTTAACCTATTTAATTTTAGTTGTTTTAACCTATTAAAACAACCTATTTCTTATGGGTATAAACCAACCCATTTTTAATGGTTTGTTTTAACCTATTTAGTTCTGGTTCTTTTAACCTATTGAAATAACCTATTTTTATCGGGTTGTCCTAGACCAAACCAAATAATCTATTTTTTTGGTTATTTTAACCTATCAGTTTTTACAGTGTAACGCAAAAACTATAAAAGCTAATGCACTCAAATAATCTTTATCGTATTCAAAAAGGGCTAACTTAGATTTTGATATATAACATTTGAATATCCCTGCAATATTGACTGAGCTATCGATGTTTTAAATCGAATAAGCATATTTGACAATCTTTTATGTTAAAATTTGCATAAAATTGCCTATCAAATATTATTTGGTAAAACTTGATTATATAGTGTTATTGTGGCGAAAAGAACAAATGAAAAACATAATTGTTGGATAAACATTTATTCATTCATCATAGAAATTACGTCCTCTTGCACGTATACAATGCCTTGCATGGAAAACCATAAACCAAAACTCTTTGATCTTTTGTTAATCGAGCCATATTCGAAAGGCGAACGACGCCCAACTTTATAATACGAACTCCCAAAGGACGTCAAATATGCTTTCGAACGTTTCTAAATGTTTCATGCTTATTTCGCTTCCCAACAAACATGAAAGGCTAACTTGCTAGGATATTGCCCGAAATTAAAGTTGAGTTGAAATGCTAAAATTAAAATTGTTAATTTTTGTGGAAAATGGCAATTTGTTTTCATATAAATTTGATCAGCCATGTTTTTTGATTTTTTTACTCATTTCTAAAGCGTGCGCCACATTCGAACGCGTAATATTACATGACATTTTTAGGGCTGTATATCAAAATTTAAGTTAGACTTTCCTCAATACAATAAAACTTATTTGAGTGTAATAGATTTTATAGTTTTTACCTTACATAAAATCAAACACCGCAATTTTTTTTTGGGACACCCGGTATATATATATATTGTGGCAAAATAAATAAATAAATAAATAAATATATAATATTGAGAGTAAAAACAAGAAGCTAAAATATGTTAATATCTATTTTCAAATGGAACTGGATCTTAAAACATTAAAATGATGTAAAAGTTGTTGATCCACAGATTCTCTTTTGTATTTAGGGGGGGGGGGGGTGAATAAGTTTTCGGATCGTCGGATTTCACAGAAAAAATTGTTTTTCGGATCTGGGGAACATTTACACGGATTTGCGGATCTTATTAATACAGCGGATTGCGGATTTATCTAATATTTTGGCTCGGATTGTGGATTTAGCTTGTAATTTAGTTCGGATCCTGGATTGTGACTTCATAATAGAGCTATTAGCGGATTCAAATTTTGACAAGACTATAATGAAGTCTTTGTAATAAAATAATATATTTAAATGATTAATGTGAATGTCCTAGATCCGTCCTCGCTTTCCTTGCTCGACACAACAGTACATGTGTTCACTGTCCCGTGACTAGATCATGTGACCTGTACGTCAGAATACTATATCCCTCCTTTCCTTTTTGAATAAAACATTCATAATTAACAACTCAACAACTAAAACTTCAAGTTTGTATAGGTTCATACTATGTCTGTGAACTATTATAAAATTCTGGACTTCTTCTGTTCCGAGTTGGATATCTGCGCGTCAATTCCGTGTTAGGCATATCACCATGAAAATCCTCGATAATTTGATCTTGTGGTTCAAGGTTTGGGTTTGGGATTTGTTTAAACACTGAAACATTTCGGGTAATGTTGCCGCTATCTTCGCTAGTCGCAATGATCATTGTCCCTTTTATTTCTGCTACTCTGTATGGCGTTTTACCAAATGGTGTAGATATCTTATTTTTCTTTTGCTGTCGGACTAAGGCATACTCTCTTATTTGAAGATTAATGTTCTTTGCATGATTCCGTTTGTCCGCATATTTCTTCATCTTCTCCTTTCTCTTAGAGTCGTTGTTGATAGCTTTTTCATGGCTGTCTTCGACGTCTGAGGGCATGGGGTCTAACCGGTCCACACTTGGCAGTTTATTCCGAATTTTTCGATTGAATAGAAGCTCTGCCGGGCTGATACCAGTTGTGCAATGCGGCGTTGACCTGTAATTCAAAAGAAAAGTATCTAACTCGTCTTGCCATCTTCTTCCTTCGATATGGGCGGCTCGTGCAGCTTTTTCTAATGTGCACATGAAACGCTCCGCTTCGGCATTAGCTTGCGGCCAGTAGGGGGTGATTTTCCTGTGGCGAACACCATTTTGATTTAGAAAAGCATCAAAATCTGCAGCGTTAAATGGGGGCCCATTGTCGCTTGTCAATTCATCTGGGTAACCGTGTCTGGCGAATATTTTTTTGAGACGCGAAACAATTGCTGTAGTGGTCGTACTTTTCATTATTTCTACCTCCACATAACGAGAGTAACCGTCAATAACGACCAGAACAGTTTCTCCAGTGGGAAATGGACCACAAAAATCAGCGTATACTACGCTCCATGGTTTGGATGGCATATCAGTCATGATTAACGGAGACTTTGGCTGTGGTACTTGGATAGTTGCTGACTGGCAAGGTAAACATGATTTTACAAGACTTTCTACAGCAGTATCTAGACCAGGCCACCACACTTTAGTGCGTAATAGTGCTTTAGTTTTTGCTATACCTTGGTGCTCTTCATGACCAATGGGCAAAGTTCTACTCTGAAGAGACTTTGGAATAATAATTCGAGTGTCACGTAAAAGTATACCATTGTTAGTAATAGACAGTTCGTCCTTTAATTTATGATAAGCTGTAACATACCTGCAGTTTGGATCATTTTTTTTCATACCAGTGTCCTGTCTGCACTGCTTTGATCACAGCTTGTAACTCAGAATCAGTGCTTGTCTCAGCAGCAATCTCCTCTAGAGCCATTGATTTGGGGACAGCATGGCTCTCAATAAAGTTGATATACTTGTCCGCAGTGTTAGCAGACCATTCACAGGTTTCTGTTGGTTTACGGGATAACCCATCAGCAGGGTTTGACGATCCTGGTCGGTATTGCACTTGGTACAGGTACTGCTGCATTCGGAGAAGCCATCTCTCAATGCATGGTGGTGGTTTGGATTTAGGGCTATAAATCAGTTCAAGTGGCTTATGGTCAGTTTGGAGGGTAAATTCGTTACCTACAAGATACAAATGGAAGCGTTCACAGCCCCATACCACTGCAAGGACTTCTTTTTCTGTCTGCGAGTAGCGGCGTTCAGTGGGGGTAAGGGTGCGACTTGCATATGAAATGTTGCGTATGGTACCATCCTTTTGTATCTGAGACAGTATGACCTCAAGACCGACAGGACTTGCATCAACAGTCAGGGTTGTTTCTTTGGCAGGATCATAGAAAGCCATGCTGCAATCCTCTGCAATTGCAGTCTTAATTTTCTGAAAAGCTTGTTGGTGGATGACAGTCCATTGCCATTTTGTTGACTTCTTGGTCAGTTCGTTCAGAGGTGCTGAAAGAGTGGCAAAATCCTTGATAAAACGAGCGCAGTAGTTAGCTAGACCAAGGAAACTTTGGAGCTGAGCAACATTCTGTGGAGTTGTCGTTTTGACTATGGCCTCAACTTTCTTGGGATCAGCAGATAGACCATCTTTGGACAAACTGTAACCATAAAACCATAAACTTGGTTGTATTCACATTTATCACCATTCAATGCGAGGCCCTTGGCATCTAGGCGCTGGAACAAACTTCAAGATTGCGATCATGTTCTTCCTGGGATTTTCCCCAAACTATGAGGTCATCCGCTATGTTACGAACGCCATGAAGACTTTGAAGTGACTGTTGCAGGACATTCTGAAAAACTTCAGACGCAGAGGAGATACAGAAGGGTAGTAAGCCTTCATGTGTGCAAAAGGTGGTAACAGATCTCGATTCTTCTTCCAATTCAATTTGATGGTAGCCAGCGCGAAGATCTAATTCTGAAAAGACACAGGCACCAGTCATGTCCTCCATGAGCTCTTCCACGGTGGGAATAGGGTGCCGTTCTCGAATTATGGCTCGGTTGGGTTGTCGATAATCACCACATACTCTAACTTCAGATGGGTCGTGGGGTTTAGGTGCTGCGACCACAGGCGATACCCACGATGTTGGACCTGATGCACGTTCTATGATATCGAGTGCTTCCAATTCTTCAATTCGGGCAGATACTTGCTTACGTAAGTGAAATGGTACTCGCCGAGGTTTTTGGGCAACTGGTTGTATACTAGGGTCAAGATGTAGCTTTTGTTTTTAATTTTTCAGTTTACCAATGCCAGTAAATAGGTGCTGAAACTTTGCGACCAGATCAGATGTGTTGCTTGATGTAGAACTAGGCATGGTTGTTGTTTGGTTGACATTAACATGCAAAAGTCCCAGTTCTGTTGCGTCTCATATCCCAACAATGACCCAGAATTTCCTTCAACAACATGAAATGTTGCAGATGTAGTTTTTGTACCATTATAAAATTGAACTTCAAACTTGCCGGTAGTGGGTCGAGGAACTGTAGAGTTGTATGGGTATATTTTGATTGACGTAGGTTCTAGTTGGAGTTTCGCAGTGTTCTTTTGAATACGTTCAAAACTTGCAGAATCTAAAATATTTGTTGTTGCACCAGAGTCAAAAACTAACCTTATATCCGTTTCGTTTATTTTCGCCGTCACGAAAACACCCTTGTTTGTTTTGGTTACCTTCGTTGGGCTGAACTTGGATTGACCTTGGGTCAAGGTGAAGGTGTATTCGTCGCTGTCGTCATTCGCCGAACTTCCGGTTCCGGTTTCTCTTGGCGTTGTTATGATTGCTTTAATAGAGTTGTCGATTTCATTCGATTTTTCCCTATTTTGTGCACGAAATTCTGGCTTTCGCATTGGGGAACTGCGGCAAACTTTGGCAAAATGGTTGAGCTTTCCACACGAACGACATGACTTTCCTTGTGCTGGGCAAACTTGTTTGTGACCTGGAAAATAGTTGCTACCACAGTTAAAACAGTTACCAGTATATTTTCCGGATATATTCGCTGTTTTGCTTTCTTGTTGAAATGACTCGTTCTGGTCGCCACTTCGAGAACGACTGGTTGTAAGTCGATTCAGTTTGGTATATTCTTCGTCGGCCATGACACTGGCATGACGATTAGCAGTTTCCTGTGCCCGGGCTAGTTCTTGTAGCTTTTCGAGAGTGAGTGTCGGCTCACGAAGTAATTTCGCACGAAATACCTTTGACGGCCAAGTGATTACAAAATGATGTCGAATTTCATCTTCTACACTCGCAAACTCACATGTATCCGCTAGCTGTCGAAGACGTGTAATGAAATGATCAACCGATTCGTCAGGGCTAGGTCGGGTCTGTTTGAATACATATCTTTCGTAAATTAAATTTTTCTGCGGTTGAAAATAACTATCGAGTTTCTCCACAGCTGTTTTATAATCTGTGCCAGTATCGGTTAACGTGTTGATAATCTTATGAACTGCGGGACCAGCAACGTAGAGTAGGAGAGCACGCTTTTGTTTGGCATCCGTTATATTTGCTGCAAGCAAGTACATGTCAAATCTTTCACGCCAGTCTTTCCATCGTTGAGCTAAGGACGACTTGTCACTTTCGGCATCAAAAGCAGGCGGTGGTGCCAAATGCGTAAGTTTCGTTGCCATATTTCTTGAAAATAATCCTCGTCGCCAAATATAATGAAGTCGGTTTGTAATAAAATAATATATTTAAATGATTAATGTGAATGTCCTAGATCCGTCCTCGCTAACTCGCTTTCCTTGCTCGATACAACAGTACATGTGTTCACTGTCCCGTGACTAGATCATGTGACCTGTACGTCACAATACTATACTTACGACTATTCATCATTATTTAGATCACGCTACATATCTCAGTCCTGATATCCAGAATCATATGATAGAGGTAATTGGTTCAGCCATATCCAAAGAAATTATACGACGTGTTAAAGAAGCTACGTTCTTTGCAATCATTGCAGATGAAACACCCGACAGTGGAAAGATAGAACAGCTGTCCCTGCTTGTTCGCTATGTTCGTAATGGAACTATAGAGGAACGCCTTTTATCTGTTGAACCAATGGATCAAACTTACTGCCGAAGCCCTTCTGCACACTAACCGCGACAAGCTGGAAGAAGACTTGATTTAGTTTAAGTACCATATTCTTTATTGTGCTGCTTGTGCATGTAAATACCAATTATATATCGTATACTTGCAAATTATGCTTACGTATGTGTCGACTACAAATTGTAATGCTGTTTATGTGAGTATATCGACTATATGTCAGTTTTGGCTACTATAAAATTACAACTCGACAATTTGAATGGCACTGTTTGAAATATATAATCAAAGCCCTAGGCCTAGTTCAAGTTCAAACGTCAAACGCACATAAACCTAACTCAATTGTCAAGAATGTTTTCCGTAATTTAACCTAATTTGCATTGATTTTGGTTCATGTGAAGTTCCAGGTTTGAACTTGGCCTGAAACTTTTTGATGCGTCAAATTTCAGTTTAGTGTAGTCTATTTATTTATTTATTTATTTATTAACTTTGTCGGCATAAAATTCCACAGAGTGGCCGGGACACCGCAACAGCTTATTGCCAATTACTGCTGGCCCAATTGGATACAATCAAACAAACAACAGACATTCAACTGGACAGACTAACAAACCTACGAACAAACAATATTAGTTACTAAAAGCAGCAGGATATCGGATATGTAAGACTTCGTACAGAGTTACATTTCAGGCATATAGTTTTAAATGTTCGAGGATTATCAGGATTATAATTAACTTCTAAAGATTTGTGATAGTATTCCAGTAAGGCTGATCTAAAGGAATTGAAGCAGTTCGTGTCATAATTTAGTTCATCTACGAGAGCGTTCCATATTCGACACGTTCTGACAAAAAACGACTGCTGGTAGGTATTGGTTTTACATTTGCGGACGACATATTTAGCGTTATTACTTGCTGATGATCGTGTCGTTTTTTGCATAATATGAATGTCAGGAAGAGCAGACATTTCCACCAAACCGTGTGTGATTTTGAAGAAGAGGATCATGTCTAGGTATTCATGCCAGTAGGATACGGGAAGATGCAAGGATTGTAATCTTGTTTTATAGTCTACGTCTGTCGAGAATGGCAAGTTCAAAATATATTTTGTTGCCCGCCTCTGAGTTCTTTCTAAAATGTCAATAAGTTCAATCGTCTGCGGTGCCCAAATCTGGGAGGCATACCCGAAATGAGATCGAACCAGTGCAAGATACAATGTTCGTCTTGGGGCAGTACTTTTGATGAACATGGTATTTCTTCTTATATAGCCTAACAGTTGGTTTGCTTTTGACGCCTGATGGTGAACTTGCGTTTTCCACGTAAGGTTTGATGCTATACATACACCAAGATCTCTTTCAGTGTCGGTTGTGTTTAATTGGTGATCGTTTATCATATATGATGATGTTACTGGTGTAATCTTTCTCGTTATTCGTTGCTGCTTGCATTTCTTTTCATTGAAGGTCAAACCAGATACAGATGACCAGTGTTCTAAGTTTCTAAGATCACAAATAACTGTCCGACCATTCAAATGGTCTACCTCTCATTCCATATTTATATAATTTTGCTATTAGTATTTTGTGGTTTACTGTATCGAAAGCTTGAATTTTTTAAATTTTCAGTTATCTCTAGTATAGCTTGTTCAGTTGAGTGCCTTTTTCAAAAACCAAATTGAAATTTAGTTAACATATCAAATTTCTCTATAAAAAATATCAGCTGGTCATAAATGATTCTCTCTAATGTCTTGCTAAAAGGTGACAGGATTGCAATTTGTCTGTCATTGCTAGGATCAGTCATTGTTGCATTCTTATAAACTGGTGTTATTCTAGATACCTTAAATGCATCAGGAACAATACCAGTAGCAAATGATCGATTGAAAATAATTGTAAAGGGTACTGATGTGGAGCTGCTACCAGTGTAATCATTTTATTTGGGATTTCTAATGATGATTTAGCTTTATTCAGTCCAGAGGATAGTCGACAAACATATTCTTCTGTGACAGGTGACATATAGAAACTTGATATTTGGGAATTATTTATGTATTTAGTGGGATCATCATTAGTGCTAGGAAGGGGGCAAGGGGGGGGGGGTCTCGTCACGAAATCACGAAGATCATTTTTCGATTTCACGAGTCACGAATAAGAAAATTTCATTTCCACGATTTTTAGAAACACAAAAACGTAACAAAGTCTGAAATCATTTAAAAATTTTCTGGACTGCAGAACTCGATGTTAACAGAAACACATTTTACTGACTTTAACATTAGAGTTTATAAAGGACTATGGAATAATTGCGAGGCATTACGAAACATTACGAGCGTCTTACGATGGTTCACGAAGACGTACGAAGGTATACGATACTGACGTTTACCGATGAAACGAAGAAACGTCAAGAAACAACTGCGAGAAGCAAAATTTATTCATTCCCCCCCCCCCATAATATTAAATTAGGGCCGAGTTTTAAATGTAAACATTCGAATGTTAGGGGGAAATATTGGAAAATTCAAGACCCTAGCTAGCCTTTTAGCTTGTCACGATTTACGGCACGCATATTAATTACGATTTACGGAATGGTATTTCTTTAAATCACGACTCACGAAGCACGAAAGATTGCCACGAGTCAACAGAAATACCCTTGCCCCTCTTATGAATCTGACAGGCTAAGTTAGGGTAGGCATTGACAAAATGCTGGTTAAACTGTTCCGCAATATCAGATTGTGTGGTGCCAACACCTTATTATTTCTAGCAATTCTAGAAGGAGAAGACTGGCCTTTACTTTTGCGATTAATTGATGTTCCAATCAGTTTCCATGTGCTCCTTAATTAAATTGTCTTTACATGCATAACTGAAATTGTTGTGTATAGTACTCTTTTTGTCTTAGTTTTCAATTTATTTAGTACATTTGAATATGTTTTATATCTAGAGATTGTTGTTGGGTCTTTGCTCAAAAAGTGTAAACGCTATAATTTTTGTTTAATTTTAATTGATTTAATGAGTCCCTTAGATAGCCAAGGCTTAGCTAATTGCTTCAATTTGCTAAGCAATGTCTTTTTTGGGGAGCATGTTTGTTAATAATTTATGTGATGGTATTAATACATTCAGTAGTCTTCTTTTGCAGGTTTTCATGGTTACTGAATATTCCTGCCCAGTTAATCGAATTCATATCATCTACATACTTTGTCTCATCAAAATGACTGTAATCTCTTAAGTAGACAATCTTCTTAACTCTGTTAGCTGAAATAGCCTACCACTTATACAAAAGACAGGTAAATGGTCTGATATATCAATCAAGGCAATACCAAAGACAGTATTCTGTATAGTAGTGCAGTTATATACAGGGTGTATAAAAAAAGCGCAACCTCGGAATTTCCCAACAAATCGACATTGTTTTAAAGACAAAAGATTTTAGGCGCCTGCATGGGAATTTAAAATAGCATAACTGTCAAAATTACTGCACACGCGAGTGCATAAAGCAAAATTTATGCATTTATTTAATCACAACAATAGTAATATGATCTATTAGCAATTCGATTTCAATTCCCAGGGGCCTAAAATCTTTTATGCTTAAGAATTGCAAAGTGATTTCTTAGGAAATTCCGAGGTTGCGTTTTTTTTTATACACCCTGTAGAGTAAATATGATCAATTAAAGTGGAAGAATGCATGGTTTGTTATTCTAGTTGGTTTGGTTATTAAAGGAATATAATTTTTTGAGTAAAGCATATCTAAATTTTCTTCATTATTTGTATGTTCACTATATTTAAGAAAATCAATATTCATGTCATCCAGTATAATTACTTCATATTTCTTTGTATTTAGCTGTTTAATTATACTGTCTAATTCAGATAAAAATTCTTGTA
>CACRXK020005657.1:0-27393 GCA_902702795.2 Paramuricea clavata
GGGGGGGGGGGGGGGTGACGATAATAATTGGAATAGCCCATTTGAGTTTCCTCATTTCTAAATCATGATCAACAATGACAACATCGCCATCATTTTTGCTCCAATAAGCTCGAGTAAGTCGAATTCTATAAAAAACAAATGATACAATCATGAACAATACGTTAGAAAAGCTGGCTTGTTTAATAGTAAGTAGCAAATAGTTATTTTTTGTCAATGCTGTAGAGTCCTCTTTTCCCACGATTGGCGACAACAAAAGCAAAAATACCCCATTTTCAAACAATGATGGGCAGACTGCATTTATTTTCCGCACGGAGGGGGGGGAAGGGAAGTCGATGACATCTTTTTACCAGCTAAATTGTGACCCCCTGGAATTGTGGGAAATGGCTTTAATTGCAGAACATCCACTCGATTTTGGTCTCTAATCACCCACCCCTCGGATTTCTGCAGTCTTTTTAACCCCTCCCCCTGGATTTTCTAAGGCCGTTTCACGGAGGAATTTGATTGGTTGTTCATATGGAATGCGCAGTTCAGTCTTAAGATTAGACTCCACTCAGGAAAATTATCCGTGGAGTAGAAAAGACAAGAAAATTTTTCTTTGTGTTAAAGTCATTAGTTCCAACCCAGAACTCACAGGATAAAGAAAAATTCTCTTGTCCGTTCCAATCCACGGATAATTTTCCTGAGTGGAACAGGAAACTAGCCTCAAGGCCACATAAAAAAATTACTTGTTTAGCGTCCCCGCCCGACCTGATAAAAGTCCCCGACCTCCAATTTTTTTTGTTTTTTTTTAAAATCTGTCCGAGTTTAGTGGAAAAACTCTCTATAAAAAAGACCGTTTTACTTGAAAAAATGGTGATTTTATTCTTCTGGGAGCTATGTAATACGTTTACACAAAGTTTCCTTCCCAGAATATGCCTGTTCGCAGCTAAAGTGTTCGCGCGTGACCGCCAAACGGTAATTTTCTGTTTTATTAAAAACATGAACGGGAAGTTAAAAAACATGAACGCATTTTGAAAGAATTAAAGTGAGGTTTGACTGTGGTAATATACTGGATTTCCTGCATTTAGCAGACTGATTTTGTGTTGCATTTTACGAAAAAAAAAATCCGTCCGCCCGACTTAGAAAAATTAAAATGGGTGGACGCTAAACAAGTAATTTTTTTATGTGGCCTAAGCCAGGATTCCTGGCTTTCGGTAACGGATTATCCTAGATCCTCACGTTCCTTCCCGAGGATCGCAGGCTCAGGGAACGAGATTGAAGCCTTTTTTACACCACTTCCCCGGATTTTTCATTGTCCTCACCCCACCCCACCCCCATCCCTGAGCGGAAAATAAATGCAATCTGCCATTACTCGTCGGTTTCAGGGGGTTATTTATGTTTAATAGAAAGAGTAAGCCTTACTGAATACAATGTGAATTTTATTGAATTTCCCGATTTATAAACCCCCTTGCGTGTATCAAAGCCGTTTTCGTGTCATGGCAATATACCCGAAATATACCCCATTTTCAAACCAGGATAACTTATTAACTTGTCGGTTGGAGGAGATTATTAGTGTTTTAAAGCATCAGCTAGAACCGTGAACCTCCCCAAATTCAATGATGTGAACTGTCCTGAATTTCCCGATTTATAGGCAACCACATCAATTATTATCCGCCCCCACCCCCCGCCCCCACCCCCCTGTTGAGGAACCTTGGAATTTCCAAGGGAGGGGGTGCATTAACCCTGGAATTTCCAGGAAAGGGGGATCCAGGCTCTGCAATTCCAAGGGGAAGAGTAATTTTCACCCGGAATTTCCAGAAGGGGAGTAAATTAAATGGGAGGGAAATTCCATGGGAGGACATATATTAGAGGATGATAAAAATGAGCTGATTTTAACCTTCAAAATACAGAGTTATCTACTATAAATTAATACTAGAATTTTGATGTTAATTACCAGGTAAATCTGTCAATTTTGATAAAAATTTTGGAAGGAAATTTTGCTGAAAAAAGGAAATTTCAGGTTATTAAAAGGAAATTATTTTTTGGAGTGGAAACACTGGGTTTGTTGACAACGTTTCGAGTTTTGTTGACAGCGTTTCGGGGTTTGTTGATTGAAATTTTGCTTGCTTGAATCTGGCACAATTTTAAGGTTGATCTTGAAGGAAACTCGTGTTGGTTGTGAAACAAAAATCGGTGTTGATACAGAAGGCTTTTTGAATAGTTGAATTTGGAACGGAATTATTGTTGACGTTGAATCGGTTTGTTGAATGTATGATAAAAACGTGGTTGATGTTGATCGGTGTTTGTTGAAACCGATAGAATTTTAATGCTTGAATTTTGCACCAAATCGCTTTCCATATCCTCCTGTAGTAACACTGGATCAATAAGAGATGATCCTTACTGGACCTCTAGGGAGAACAGTTTAGAACTGATAAAGCTATCCAGTATAAATAAAGTTAGTTTAGTTTAGGTTTATCCAGTACAAATGAATAAACCAACTATATGCACGAAGTGTTGGAAAATTGAGGGTACGTTCCAAATAATAAAAAAAAGTTGTTTACGGCTTCAAATAAAAAAAAAACAAAAAGTAAAAAACAAAGTTGTTTGTGCAAATTTACTTGAAACTTTACTATGCGTTTGTAAGCGCAGATGGCAGGAGAACCATTAACCTTCGTCCTTGGTTGCAGTTAAGTGCAAGGTTAAGCCGCAAACGTGGGAGTATTATTGTTGTACCTTGTAACAGCTACATGCCAAAAACAATAAACAGCGAAATATCTTTGGCATGGACACCTCTCTAATACAGACACCTCTCTAATGCAGACACCTCTCGAATACAGACACCTCTCTAATACAGACATCTCTCTAATATAGACATCTCTCTAATACAGACATATCTCTAATACAGACACCTCTCTAATACTGGCACCTTTCTAATACAGACAGCTCTCTAATACAGACATCTTTCTAATACAGACATCTCTCTAATCCAGACACCTCTCTAATACAGACGCCTCTATAATACGGACACTTCTATAATACGGACACCTCTATAATACGGACACCTCTATAATACGGACACCTCTCCAATACAGACACCTCTCCAATACAGACACCTCTCTAATACAGACACCTCTCTAATACAGACATCTCTCTAATACAGACATCTCTCTAATACAGAAACCTCTCTAATACAGACACCTCTCTAATATGGACACCTCTCTAATATGGACACCTCTCTAATACAGACACCTCTCCAATACAGACACCTCTCTAATACACACACCTCTCTAATACAGACATCTCTCTAATACAGACATTTCTCTAATACAGACACCTCTCTAATACAGACACCTCTCTAATACAGACATCTCTCTAATACAGACACCTCTCTAATACAGACACCTCTATAATACAGACACCTCTCCAATACAGACACCTCTCTAATACAGACACCTCTCTAATACAGACATCTCTCTAATACAGACATTTCTCTAATACAGACACCTCTCTAATACAGACACCTCTCTAATACAGACACCTCTCTAATACAGACACCTCTCTAATACAGACATTTCTCTAATACAGACACCTCTCTAATACAGACACCTCTCTAATACAGACACTTCTATAATACGGACACCTCTCTAATACAGATACCTCTCTAAATACAGACATCTCTCTAAATACAGACATCTCTCTAATACGGACATCTCCCTAATACGGACATCTCTCTAATACGGACATCTCTCTAATACAGACATCTCTCTAATACGGACATCTTTTCTAATACGGACACTTCTCTATCACGGACAGCTCTCTAATACAGACACATCTCTAATAACGAATACAACATCATTAAAATCAATTCATATTTATTATTTTACAAGTAGAGACAGGGTATTTTGCCAGCAAAATTCTAATCTCTATTCAACATAGATGCTATTGGAATTTTAAAATAAATACTATAGTCTCAATTTCGATAAATTCTCTCTTAAAGTAATAAAATATGTAGATGTATACTATATCTTTATACTACATAGTATTTTCCTCGGACCAGCCGAGGTGTTAATTTGCAAAATATATTGTACATGTCGACGATAAATAAAAACTAAACATAATCATGGAATATCACACAGGAACAATAGACAATTTCAAAAATCGACTAAGAATTTCAGTAAGTATATTTAAGTATAGTATAGTTCACTAATATATAGAAAACAGAATTCTGGATTTGAAATAACGAGTTTAGCATTTGGAGTGTTTTGCCTTCTTCTGTGAAATATGGATTCTTCAGTTTAATTCATCGGTCCAGCGATAAATTACGTAATTCTTTATTCTATAGAGAAAAACAAAGATTAACATGAGTTAGAGAATTTTCGTGGTATAATATGGAATGTGGGATACTTTAAAGTGGTCTGATGTAAGTAGACCTAAGTCTAGATCATACAGAGGTAGTACATGTTCTTGATTGTAGGTTACCTTAAAGTGATCTGATGTTGTACAAAACTCGTGTGAGTATAGAGTTAAGTCTCTCTGAGTTAAGCATGGTTAGATCATACAGAGGTAGTACATGTTCTTGAATGTGGGCTACCTTAAAGTGATCTGATGTTATACAGAACTCATGCGAGTAGAGTCTCTCTGAGTTAAGCATGGTTAGATCATACAGAGGTAGTACATGTTCTTGATTGTAGGTTACCTTAAAGTGATCTGATGTTGTACAAAACTCGTGTGAGTATAGAGTTGAGTCTCTCCGAGTTAAGCATGGTTAGATCATGCAGAGGTAGTACATGTTCCTGAATGTGGGTTACCTTAAAGTGATCTGATGTTGTACAGAATTCATGTGAGTAAAGTCTCTCTGAGTTAAGCATGGTTAGATCATGCAGAGATAGTACATGCATGTTCTTGAATGTGGGCTACCTTAAAGCGAACTCATGCATGTGTGTAAAGAGTAGTGTCGTGTTAACTCAGAGAGACTTAACCCACATCATAAGTTCTGTGTAACATTCAAGGTAGCCCACAATAAAAAACATGCACTACCTTGGCAAAGCCAGAGGGTATTTTTGATGTGGGTAACCTTTGAGTTATATTATCTTTCGAGGAGGAATATCGTTTATATATTTGTCCCACAAGGTCAAGTGTCCGGTTCAATGCTAGATCATTTGTGTGATCTGAATTCCTTTCTGCTACACTTTCTATTTACAATAACCTTCGGTAATTTATCTTCAAAATGCAAAATTCCATGATAACTCCCTGAGGAAGTCTATCCGTGGTCTATCTTATAAGGAATTGTAGATGCCGGCTAGTTCCGTTTCCTCAGGATTTCGGTATCATTGGCAGCCCACACACTACGTCAGAAGTTTTACATTGCCAATGTTAAGACCTAACCACAAATGTTCCTGTTGATATCGCAACCTAAATGTTTTGGTGGGTAGCGTCAGCGACTTCCGTACACTATTTTGCGGAGGGGAATACGCGGTTCCGATACGTTTCCTGTCGATAAGATATTGATCGCTTTATAATCTCTCTATTATTCTAAAGCATAACTCCATAAGGTAAATATATGCACGCATCCATGCATGGTTGGGTATTTTTTTGGTTTTCTTTATATATTCCTTGCTGTGGCGAGATTTTAGAGTTGAAATGAACAGAGAAAATACAAAACCCCGTTATCGTGAATGACAAAACTCGCTACCAATCTCTGTAAGCTTGATAGCTCAACAAGTAGAGCAGAGGACTAGATTCCTAAAGGTTTAGTCTTTACAGTTTAAATCGCGTGTACTTATAAAGAATAAGAACTCATCAGCAATCTCTGTAGACTTGCTAGCTCAACAGCTAGAGCAGATGCAATGGACTAGATTCCTGAACTGCTGAAGGCTTCGAGTCTAAATCTTGTGTACTTATAAAGAATACTAAACTCATCACCAATCTCTGTAGACTTGATAGCTCAACAGGTACAGCAGTGGACTAGATTCCCGAAGGTTTAGAGTTTAAATCTCGTGTATACTTATAAAGAATAAGAACTCATCAGCAATCTCTGTAGACTTGCTAGCTCAACAGCTAGAGCATGCAATGGACTAGATTCCTGAAGGTTGAGAGTTTAAATCTCGTGCACTTATAAAGGGTAAAAACTCATCACCAATCTCTGTAGACTGAACAGCTCTACAAGTAAAGCAGTGAACTAAATTTCAGCTTGAGAGTTTACTTATAAAGAATATAATTAGCTCAATGTTGGAATCAAAACTGTGTTTTCAAATTGATCAAAAAGACTGATTTACATTATCAAAATTTCTGTAATCACAGTAGGAAATATTGCGTGGGTAAATTCTATGTTTTGAAGGATTTGCAAGAAATGTTTGAGGGAATTGACTCCGTGTTTAACAATTGTTTAAACCATTCCTCCAACGCATTGATGAAATCATGAACAAAAACCGTTTGTTGATCTTGGCTTAAACGACGCGATTGTCAATTGTTTCTGCGCAAACAAATTTTCAATTAAGAGATCCGTTGTTATGATAAAATGAAAAATGGTAGTTGAACTATCGATGGTCTCGAATACGACACAATCTTTGGGAGGCAGTGGAAAAAATCCCATTGAGTTTCGGCAGAGTGTTGACTCGGTCTTTTCACAATCTTTTCCCAGAGCTGAAACGCGCTAGTTTTGACAACAGAGCCAACGGTATCTCGTTGTAAAAGGGACCTTCCCACGAATAAAGGAATGTATAAGAAGACGCCTGTATAGACTTGGCTTTGCACAATGGTCGCTTGAAGCGGCATGGACCACGTTTAAGACAACATTATCTTGGAAACAATACCGTCTTATCTTTATTTGTACTGACCGAAATCCGGAGTTTAGCGCTGGAAACTTTGACAAACAAATCGGTTCGCAAAAAATAAACAAATAAAAAATATCCTTATCGACAGAAGAATTGAAAATTGTGCCAAATCTCAAAACAAACAAATCTCTTAAATCAGATAATCTCGTTAATACTTCTAACAGGTTGTAAACATGCCAAATTTTAAGATTCAGTTTAAATACTCAGGGCTTTTGTAGAACTAAGAACACTTGGCATCCTTTTTTAAATAATTAATTAAATTCACATATACAAGATTCTTCACGAAGAAGAAAGCTCAGAGAAACTTATAACTCTACTTTCAAACTAGTGTAATTTCAATTTAGTTAGTTTTATTTGTATGTATAAGTAAAGTATGTATGTGTGTGTGTGTGTATACATGTATATATATTTATATATTTCGTTGTAAATACTCTTCAGCAATTGGAGGTAATAAAGATTTTCACACGAGTTGTGTACAACATCAGATCAATTTTTAAGGTAGCCTACATTCAAGAACATATACTACCTCTGCATGATCTAACCATTCTCAACTCAGAAAGACTTAACTCTAGGAATCCAACGTTAAATAAAAATGAGAATCCTACGCTTCTAAATATAAAATAAGAAGAACATCAAGAAAGAATATCACTTACTTAAAAACGCATTTTCCCATGCTAATGCTTTTGCTACATACTGCTGTGCTAGTTTCATTTCTCGGGATGCTTTGCGAATCATTCTCAATTCCTTCTTCAGCATTTTTTTAGCTTTCTTGCTGCTCTTCCTTCGCACGTCATTTATCCTTTTAAATACAAAGCCTTCGGCATCGTTTAAACAATTTAGAAGCACACAAGTTGCTAGGAAAAATATCAGGACACTTTGCGAATTCATATTTATTAATTAAACTATATACTTAAACTCTTGGTATAATCGCTACGTCGTTGGCAGCTCGATGTACGAATTGCTGTACGGGTTTCGAGGGCTCATCTTATATACTGCGTGGCTTCGTTATCATTGGCTTATTGTATTAAAAGCTGCGTTCCTATTGGTCAATTAAGATACCAGATACCAGCATAGATGCATGTGGAAACCACTCTAAGTTAGTGCCCAGCATGAATGCTTTCATGATAAATTATTAGATACATTTGCGCAGGTTTATTGAAGAATATACTCTCTAAACGTGGACCCCACATTTGAGATATTTTAAACTTTGGCTTATTTTTGGTAAAATTCCTACATATGTTTAGTTTAGTTTAGTTATCTGCCTTTGAGAAAAAATTGTGCGATCTATACAGTGATTGTATATGTCTTTGAAATTAATCATTATTTTCCCCTTTACATGGATCACCGCGTGTATGTTTTGAAAATATTGGCATTTTTTAAATCCTGGACGGAGAAACAATTAATCATGTTTTTAATTTATTTTGGCATGTTTTTGTTTGAACTATATTTATATTATATAGCCCTATCAGTTCTAAACTGTTCTCCCTAGAGGTCCAGTAAGGATCATCTCTTATATTGATCCAGTGTTACTACAGGAGGAAACCTAAACTAAACTAACTTTATTTATAGTGGATAGCTCAATCAGTTCTAAACTGTTCTTCTTGGAGGTCCAGTAAGAATCATCTCTTATTGATCCAGTGTTACTACAGGAGGAAACCTAAACTAAACTAACTTTATTTATACTGGATAGCTCTATCAGTTCTAAACTGTGTTCTCCCTAGAGATCTAGAAAGAGTCATCTGTTACAGATCCAGGGTTGCTACAGAAGGAAAACTAAACTAACTTAAATTGCCTTTTAGTTTTTGCAATTTAAATTTCAGACTAAAATAATATATTTCAAATTTTGTGCATTTAATTAAATATTCGCTCAATCCACACGCATGCGAATGAATTAAACTGTATTATTTGATATATTATATAATCTTATTGTATGTTAAACAAATAATTTCACAATATAGCTCACATTAAAACGATACAAAAATAATGAAAAAATAGACCAAAATTGCACAAAATATTACATGTTTTCCAAACCGCAAACGCCAAACAACTTGTCAGGCTGTTAACAAAAAAAACATAAATAAATAATTTGAATGTTTCCGAATATAAACTAACGCCCACGTAAAGATAAATGTCAGGCTGTGTCATCTTTATCTTGGCAAATTAATTTTCAGACATAATTCTTATTCCATATAAAAAATCTTTCCTATTTTCAATCTATTAGCAATTAAAGAAATATACACACGTGTTTTTCGGAAACAGATAAGAATTACATGGCGACCAGGAAATTCAGCATGAACTAATTATATATGATGTTTTATGTTAATGGCTTTTCACATTTATATAACATTTATAATTATATATATTTGAAATTGAAAATAACTATTGGCAATGTCATAATTATATACACGTCCAATAATGCTGTCAAACCGTCTAAATATGTACAAAGTACACGAATTCAAGCGCAAAGGTCTGGTTGATGGGTCCGAATTCATGTTAAAGGAATTAAATGCAATATATTTTTTTTATTTTCTCATTTGAAAGAACTTTTAAGACTGTTATATATAATACTCCATTACCGTTTTTCCATATCTTGCTTACTTCTACCGTAGTCTTATTTTATTAACTGTACTTTTACAAATATTTTTATCGAAAGGAATGAATCGAAATGTCCGCTATCTTCAATTTTTCTAGATATGCATATCACGTCACAACAGGGGTGCAATATTTTTATCTAGACAACCACTAATCATTTTGCACTCAAAACTATATTCTGTCTGCCCTTCGAAATATCAAGATCACTCAAAACCTTTAAAACATCTACCAATCAATATTTGGTCGGCAAAGAGTACTTTTATATGATAATCCCTGTTGTAATGTCACCAAAACTACCGTTAATGAGATCAAAAATTTATCCAAGATGGCGGACATCTCATTACTTCAAGTGAAAATATTTCGAGAACTAAGCAAGATATGAGAAATCGGTAAAAGAAGTTAATATATAGTTTCAAAAGTTCTTTCAAATGAGGAAAGTATTTTACGCTTTCCGAAAGTCTCGCGACATCCCTCGTGCATGCATGGATCACGCAATCCCGCACGGAAAACCATTCGGTATTCCTTTCGTGACAAAAGTTTGTTGGGTCAACAACCTTGAAGAAAGTTGTCAACAAGCCATTAAGAGCTTGTCAACACGCTGGGGGAACGCTATACAAACTTTTCTGCAGGTCCAAGGTGGCGCCACGCCATGTAGGGGGCCTTAGAAAGCATTCGATTCGACCTTTTAGAAATGGCAGGAACTGCCAAGCAAAAAAAATGGCAGGTCAAATTCTATAGATATATTTCGTTTCATTTGCTTACCACAACTCATATATACTTAGATCATTTAGTTGACTAAATACGTTTATATTTGAAATGTAAATCCACGTTTACTGTAGTAAAATAGACAAGTTCAAAAAGAATAAAAATGCACACCATCAAGATGACTCATACGAGAAATCGCCATTTTGGCAGTTCAATGAATAAAAATGGCAGGCTAAAATTTATTTCACCTGCCAAAACATTTTAGACTGGCAGGCCAGGACTAGGACTCTATAGGTCTATAGATACAAAAGCAGTCTCTTTCCATCACTTAGTATAGTTAACAGATCGTACTCAAAACGAACACAGTCAGATCTTTCTTAATATAAACAGACACCTACGCTGAACAGACTGGAGGACCTGCAATGGTCCACGCTCGATGTAAGACGTCATAGGCTGAAGAGCATTTTGATGTACAAAATTCTTAATGAGCAGTCCGCTCCAAGTCGTAGAGAAACATTTATAAAAATTAAATATCTTAACAGAGAATATAATCTTCGAAGTAATGATACTGATCTAGCACTTCCAAAACCTAAAACAAACTATCTTAAACGAAGTTTTAAGTATATATAGTGGTGCAATACCGTGGAATAGTCTTCCTTCTGAGGCGAAAAAGGCATCTTCGCTTTACCAATTTAAACGCAGTATGTCCACTATACCAGAGACTTAGGTTAGGATGTGAGTTAAAATAGTTTGTAAGTATAACACGCCTCATCTGAAAATCGACAGACTGTATTTTACAACTATGTTGTGTATGACTGCAGCGTGGCTAAATAAATCTGTAAGTAAGTTATTGTAAGTATACAATATTCTTAGTGACGTTCAATATTTAGATACTGATTTTAGACCTTTTTTAATAGCTAGTTCTGATGAACATATATCTTGATGAACATATCTTTGTATGTTTTTGTAACACATACGGCAATTTTTCTCTCCTCCGCAGAGGCTTTGGTTGGCTATGATTTATACGACTAGGACTAAGATACATTTCACTACACTTTACATGGCGGATCTTGGAACACGAGCGGAGCAGGAATGCGATAAAAATACGAAGGGCTTTCGTTCGAAACGTCGAAAGAATTTTGTTTATATTTCTCAGCGCAGCTGTTCTATATCAAATAGAACTCTTTCTTCGACAAAACAAGCCAGATATCAATATATCTTGAACGTCATTATCAACGATCGTCAGGAAACGTTTATATAAGCTTCCTGCAAACATATACGTGGGTGCTCTTCCTGTGATACGAGTATATACACGCAAGAATCTTACATCTTGTAGTAAGTCTGCCAACAAGCCGTCAACACGTTGTGTTCGCACTGCTTGTCTCAAGTTATCAACAAGTTTAGAAGAAGCTGTTAACAACTTGTAACAACCTTGTTGATATTATCAGACTTGTTGCAAGGTTGTTCCAACAGGTCTGATACATTCATGATATAACAATATTGTTACAACCTTGTGTCATCAACCTTGTAACATTCTTGTTATATCATGACTGTATCAGACTTGTTAGAACAACCTTGTAACATTTTTGTTATATCATGACTGTATCAGACTTGTTAGAACAACCTTGTAACATTCTTGTTATATCATGACTGTATCAGACTTGTTAGAACAACCTTGTAAATTCTTGTTATATCATGACTGCATCAGACTTGCTAAAACAACCTTGTAACATTCTTGTTATATCATGACTGTATCAGACTTGTTAGAACAACCTTGTAACATTCTTGTTATATCATGACTGTATCAGACTTGTTAGAACAACCTTGTAACATTCTTGTTATATCATAACTGTATCAGACTTGTTAGAAAAACCTTGTAACAAGTCTGATAATGCCATCAAGCTTGTTACAAGTTGTTAACAGCTTGTTCCAAACTTGTTACAACAACTGGGAACAAGCAGTGCGAACACAACTTGTCGACAGCTTGTGAACAGATTTGTCAAACAACTTGTATGCAGACCTATAACAACTTGTGCGTTTTTACGTGCGTATATCGCGCGCGAGATTCACGTTCATAGCTCACGTGTCACATATACATGCACTAAACAACAACTGGATCTTAAAATTGAAGGCGTACACACTTTTAGTGGTTTAATTTACCCGTGACAACATACCTTAATATTTAGACTTTCTTTAGGCTGAAACTGATCCCATCGACTTTCTAGAAATGAAAAAATATTTCCAATTTCCATATTGAAGAAATCGTTTTCATGACAGGAAACTTTTCTAAAAATTCCCTTGACAACGGAATATTATAGCGCTCAGCTGGCGCGCATAATTATAGTGAACCCCGCTAACAAGGACTCGCTTAATTCGGACTAAACGCAATTCCCCCTGCATGGATTTGACCCAATTATTACAGTAATTTATTGTCGCTTAAACCTGGTTTCGATATTGTCGTAAAAATATAGAGTTACGATCTTTCTCAACGGCCAGTTTATAATAGCCGGTTTATACCTGTAAACCACATATACTGATATAGGCTAAATCATAAGTATTCTCTAGTTATAAGCACTCCGCGTATTTTCAGTTCTAAAATGTTGTATTTGGGCTGATGAGAAAGATCGTGACTCAATCTTTACGACCGTTACGACCATATAGAAATCAGACTTAATGGCAAGGGTGGGTTGACTACAAAATTTTTGTAGTTCGCTATAACTACAGCTACTTCAAAAATATGTAGTCAGCTACAATTACTGCTACTTTTGAACAAAGGTAGTTCGCTACTGACTACAGCTACTGCTTAAAAAATGTAGCGAATTATTTCGCTATTTCGCTACACTATATTTTTTAGTTTTACTATATTGGAGCATCAACTAACTCAGGCTGTAATGTAATCTATAACAAATCGACTTACGAGTAGCAACAGTAAACACAAAGCAACATTTTGTAAGCACTACAGTGTTCAGGAGTGCAAATTGACTATTGAGTATTGATTTTAAGCAAACCGTGTCTCAATATCATGCTATTCTATCAAGGTTAAAAACAATTTTAAAAAGTAGCAAATAACGATTCGCTGTTTGAAAAGTAGTCAACTACTTGGCTACTTTTAGGCATAATGTAGTTCGCTATAACTACAGCTACTGATTTAAAAAAGTAGTCAAAAACTACTGGCTACTTGAAAATTGTAGTTCGCTACAGTAGCGAACTACAACTACTTCGCTACTACCCACCCTTGCTTAATGGCTCACAATTGTGATGGATAATAAAACGACTATAATAAGTCTATATATAGCCTATTAATTATTTAGCATAATCAACGAAATCCGACACGCACCGAACCCATTAATAGCTCGAACCCCTGCTAATCCAAACAGTTTTCGCTTGGCTTGGGAGTTCGAATTAGCGTGGTTTCTACTGCAATTCATTCGAAATTACCGAATAATTAGGAACTAGAAACGAAATCCGAAAAACCGCTGCTAAAATCGGAAAACCCCACAAGGAAGACCGACAAACCGCAGTTTCTTGCGCGAAAACCGAGAAACTGTTTTAAAAATAGCGATACCCGCAAAACCGAAAATCCCATTCGCCCTCGAAATAAGCTATCGTAGATCAGAGTCATCAGACTATACATAAGAACTTTTTGTCAGAGCGTATAAGTGTGGGGAATATACGGTATATAGACGATGCAAACAGCGAATACAAATATCATGAGAGAACAAGAATGTATATTGTCGTAGGATGAACACAAGACCTGCTTTGGCTGATTTGTGGTCATGTGGTTTTAGATGAATGCAATGTGAAAAATTGTTGCCCGCACCGAACGGCTATACGCGTTTATAGTATAAATATATACAAAATGGCGGCGCAACTTACAAGCTTATAAACTACGATTTTCCAAGTTTGTGTTAAAATAAAAACGTAAAAGAGAATAAAAATACACAACAGGCAACGGGATATGCTGCTGAAACCGTTTAAGTATAGGTTCTTTTGATTTTAAACTCGTTGCATGATACTATAGAGTTTTTGCGATGAAATACAATTGTTGTATGAATGTTGTTGATTTTTCTGTCGTCGCTATTTAATGTCTGTTTCCTCGGGAAATACTAATTAGTTTTGTTTTCCCTCGAATCTGGAAACAAAGAAACATTGAGATTCTCGGGAAAACAAAACAAAACAAAGTGATAACATATCGTTTGTCAAAAAAAATGAAAAGAAATTATTAAAAATAGAAGGTTTACATTAAAATTAGGTGTTAGCTTGTAAATACGACTGCTGCCTCCATTGTGTACTGAGTAGAATTCTCCCACTAGCTTCGGCCCCACCTCAACCTTCCCCCCTGCGCTCAGCTGCACTGGTGTGATTAACCTTGGCTTATACTATCAAAGTTTCTGTGATCACAGTAGGAATTTTGCATGGGTAAATTCTAAGTTTTGAAGGATTTGTATTTTGTAAGAAATGTTTGATGGAACCCGACTTGTTGTTCCATCAAATATTTCACACAAATTCATACTTTGATCACAAAAACTTCGGTAGTGTAAACACCCCTATAAAGACACTGTCCTGTCTAGAATTTCCCCAGCTTCCATTTTTCTGATTACGGTGGAGTGGTTCTTGTAGAATCTTCTCACACCATAACATTCCCTTACCGCCTGCCTCTCGTAACTGTGATTACACGAAGATGCCGATGAACGCTTAGTGGGCCAGCCTGCTTGAGCTCCACATGCAATATATCTAGGATTTTCGAATCTAATCCACAGCTGGAATCTATACATCAGTGTTGTATAGGACTCGAATCTGGACGTGAGCTAGGGTATACATCATGACTTGCATGGGCTCGACTCCTTTGGACTTTGGAAATTAGATCACAAGTTCTGGCTGTACGAGTCTACTAATGGACCTATTCCCTAATGAACAAAATTTTGATCTAGACAAGTCCAGACAAAAATTTCACCACAGCTTGAAAGAGCATCACAAAATTAGTAATATTTCAAAGTTTCGTTACGAAATGTTGTAAAATGCGGATAATAATAGCCCTGCGAAGTTTTTCAGTCATTTTGTATTACGCACGGAAAATTGATACCTTTTTTCAGAAAGGCGTATCAATTTCCCGTGCGTAATACAAAATGACTGAAAAACGGCAAACTTCGCAGGGTTATATTATCCGCATTTTACAACATTTCGCAACGAAACTTCGGAATATTACTAATTTGTGATGCTCTTTCAAGCTGTGATGTCTAGATCAAGACTTGTGTAGATCAAAATTTTGTTCATTAGGTAATAGGTCCATTGAATTTCCTCGTTAATATACTCGACTCAACGCTTCGTTAAAATTAGGGCCCATGTTACTACTGGTAAAACAGCACAAATTGCTCTATCGCGGCACGCGTTTCAAGGCTTCAAGCTTAATTTTCCAACGATCTTTTCCGCGACAACTCCGACAAAATATATGCCAGTATGGAAACACCACGTGACTTGTTTTTAGTAATTTGACATGTATTAAAACATACAGCGCAAAGCAGTGCGAAGGCCGATTTAAAGAAAGAAAGAAAGAAAGAATTATTATGCACATGGTATTAGTATTTACAAGTTATCTGTTGAGATTATAGAACTTAAGAATTATTACATAATGTTATTATTATAAAGTTAGATTGGATGCATGTGCGCAGTAGCCAAAGTAGCGTGAGCTTTCGAGTTGGCTACTGCATGTTAATAATTTTACATAGAATATAATAGAAAGTAGAAGATCGTTATGGCAAAGTAAACATATCTGAATATTTAGCTTCTAATTCATAATTTGACAAGTAGGTTAAGACTATATCAGGCACGGGATAGGAGGGACTGTTTGTGCTGTATTTTAAAGGCTTCAATATTTAAATGTTTTAAATAAGGTGGAATACAATTCCACAGCTTCGAGATAATAAATTTGATGGTGGATTGACCATAATTAGTTCTTACTTTTGGCCGATAGAAATTGCCACTGGCAGACAGTCTAGATATAGCTGTGAATATCAGATATTGGTATAAGGTAATCATGAAATATGTATGGGAAATTTCGATGAATCACTTGACAGTTTTTTTGCAAATGTAGCAATTTTAAATTTCACAATATTGTCAAAATTGAGGTCTTATAAGGTGTGTGTCTCAATAAAATAAATGGAACAATTAAAGTGAATGACTTTCGTAAAAAGATATATTTCGCTAGATCAGACGGAAAAGCATTGAATTATAATAATTAAAAGGTAGTATAAGATTTAAATCATGTCATGATCTCCATTCAAATTGAATATCACTAATAGTGATACTATAAGTCTATATAGTCTGATCTGTTTGCCACCAAAAATGCAACTAAGCCGTGTCTGTGTATTGTCGAAATATATAATCATTAGCTCTATAATCTATTTTCGAAGCAACCTCATTTCCTTTTACACCCCAATGGTTGTTGCCTTGTACTTCCACAAACCCAGTATCAATGTGTGTATTTAGGGCCTGTTCATATGGGCAAAAGTTATCCCGGTTAACGAGAAAATTTTTCGACTAGCCAAATACTTTTGTTCTGTTCATATGGAGAAACTTTATCCCGCTTACCGGGTAAAGTTTTCGGCTGTGACGTGGCACTGAACATCAATTGAATTGAAAAGTTGCTGACACGACAGAAAGTTATCCCGCTAAGCGGGAAAGTTGTGTTCATATGGGAAAAACATTATCCCGGTCACCGAGATCTCGCCTGTCAACAAGCGAGATCTCGGTACACGGGAAAACTTTTTGTCTCATATGAACGCAGTGCAACTTTTCATATTATTTTCATACCATGACGAGATCTCGCTTGTAAACTTGTCGAAAAGTTTTCTCGCTAACTGGGATAACTTTTGCCCATATGAATAGGCCCTTAGTCATTAAAATAAGGTTCATAAAGTACAGGTTTCTGAAAAGTATGTTCAGATCACAAGGTATAGAAAAAGAAGCACAATTGTATATATACAAACAAACGACTGTTTCTTAGTGCCATCAGTGGTCCAATCATGTTTCATGCCAAGACATGTCAGACACATGATATACCAACTAAATTACGGTTTTGAATACCTTGGGCTAGGAAAGGTCATGTGGTACCAGCAAAGAGTAAGTACGGAGATAGCAAGAGCACCGCGTACCTATACGTGGTATACGTGGCTGAAAACAAAGAATTACCAGACCGTAATATCGGCGTACTTCCGGTACGTAAGTACGCGAATTATCGCACCCTGACTCGGAAATCTTGGGCTTGAAATTTGGGATTGGACTTGTACTCAGACTTGAATGTATATATATAGGATCCTCTCCGTACCTATCCGTACCTTTTAGGAACGCTATGTTCAGAGGAATTATTGCAACGGAGAGATGTTGTTTCGCTCAGCTTCCGAAAGTTGTACATTCCGTATCAGATAGGTGCTTTTTTGCGCCGTTATACGGGAAGCTATATCCCGTAAACGTAGACTTACGTAGTATACATTATTCGCTCCATATACGATTCAAATTTGCAAAGACGCCAAAGTAGGCTACGTAGGGCGCTTTCCAATAGACAGTTTAAGCTTTGCGTTATACACGTCAGACGGCAAACGCCAGGCAAAGAAAAATTTTATGGTATCACGCAATAAAGAGTAAATAAACTTGCTGTCTTAAAACTGAAATACATAATTATTCTTTCGACGCAAGAAAGATTTACATATGAAACGAAAACGTTCAACGAAAATTTTGCCAAGAAATTTCGAACCTGCATGCCATTTGCCGTTCCCGGAAACGCGAAGCTTGGCCTATTAACACAGCCAGACCGGTCTAACTGTTGAATGGAACACAAATAGTTTGGGCTACAGAAATATCTGACCACAAAATTTAAAATTAGAATGAGGTCCATTCTCGCTAGATATTTGCGAAACATAGACCAGATCTTTCCATCGATACAGACACAAAAATTCGGATCAGACCAGTCCGGTCATAAAAAGGAAAGCGCCCGTATAATGCAATAAAAACTACTATAACCTAATTCACAAGCAATAAATTATTCTTGCAAGTTGTATACAAAAATAAAGGCGATACCGTTTACATACATGTTTCAAAACAACAACGGGTATTAAAGTTTTGATATATCGCAATGTCAAGATGCACAAAGCGATTCAAACGCTTGGATAGCATTCAAAACGCCCATTCAATCGACCTCCCACAAGTCAAGATTAAAAAAAAAAACAGTAAATGTTGAGTGTAGGTAGAATTCTACACACAGAATGTTGTGCATTGAGTCTGAAGTATACAACACTGCGATAAGCCATTGCTGACAACGTCTAAAAGTTCATAAACTTTATTCACGGTAGCTCGGACAGAAATACCGGCGGCAGAAATTGACAAGCTGTTGAACAGGGGCTTGCAATTCAATGACAACAAAATCGGCAGGCTATTAAAGATACTAAATCGATAATTGAACGGCAATTAAACTCATGTCGCGCTCACATGCTGTTAAGTGTGTAGGCGTTGGGATAAATTTAACAATTATAGAACCCGTGAAAAAGCTCACAGCTTGGACGCAGTAGGAGTTTTGCATGGATAAATTCTAAGTTTTGAAGGACTTGTAAGCAATGTTTGAGGGAAACGACTCAACGTTTAACACCGAGTCTGTAGTTCCCCCAAATATTTCTTACAAATCCTTCAAAATTTAGGATTTACCTACCGCAAAATTACTATACTGTGATCACAGAAGCCTATAAACTCTAAGGGCTGATTTCCACTGTTGCGTTTTTCGTACGCACGTAAAACTTTGAATCCTTCTATTTTTTAAACATTTTACAAATAAGTTAACAAATGCAAACTAAAACTTGCGGAACACTAAATTCTGTTGCTTTATTTATTTGGTTATTTCATAAGTAACATTTAAACGGATTTAAAGTTTTTCGTGCGTATAAGTAACAAGGTTGTTGTGAAGCCTATATATATCAGGATGTGTTCGTTAATTGTTCCCAGTTGTTGCGACAAGTCTGGAACAAGTTGTTATCACCTTGTTACAAGCTTGATGACGGTAACAGACTTGCTACAAGTTGTTCCAACAAGACTAATACAGGCTGTTCGTAACAAGTTGCTACGAGCTTGTTGTCATCAACTTGTGACGTGCAGACGATATCAGACTTGTTGGAACAACTTGTTGCGAGTCTGTTGGCCTCGTCAACCTTGTTACAAGATGATAACAACTTGTTCCAGACTTGTCAGTAACTGGGAACAAGCAGTGAGATGATAATGATGATGATGATGATAATGATGATGATAATGATGATGATAATGATGATGATGATAATGATGATGATAATGATGATGATGATAATGATGATGATGATAATGATGATGATGATAATGATGATGATGATAATGATGATAATGATGATGATGATAATGATGATGATGATAATGATGATGATGATAATGATGATGATGATAATGATGATGATGATGATGATGATAATGATGATGATTGTGATGATGATAATGATGATGATAATGATAATGATGATAATTATGATAATGATAATCATGATGATGATAATCATGATGATAATGATGATGATAATGATGATGATGATAATGATGATGATGATAATGATGATGATGTGCTTGTCAACACATCTTGTTGACAAGCTACGAGATTTTGACGCGTGTACACACGTAAAAACGCACAAGTTGTAACAAACCTGCAGCAGACTTGTAGCAATGCTGTTCCAACAACTTGTCAACAGGATGTGTTCGCCCTGTTTTTCCAGCTTCTTGACAACATGCTACAAGGTTGTTAAGCTCAACAGACTTGTTACAGGTTGTTCCAACAAATTGTTATCGTCCTGCAATTCAACAATTTGTCAACAAGTTGTGAGTGACAACCTTGTAGCAACTTGATGAAATAACAGCATTGTCATCACAACTTGTTGACAAGCTTGCCACAAGCCTGTTGCGAACACATCTTGTTGAGAAGCTTGCTACACCTCGAACACGTCTTAATTGTTGACAAGTTGTAAGATTTTTATACCTCATGTGTAGTGTGTAATCCTATAACCCATGCACAGCACGGCCTATAATATTCTTCAAAAACTCAAATAATTCATGAGGAAAACACAAAGAAAAATCATACGCGTGTCGTATCTTTATATGTGATAGAGATTTCCCTTGATTTACATAAACTTTAACTTTGATTTTCTCAACTTACACAACGTATTCTTTGAAAATTACTTCGCCAATGAACTTACTAGATCGATCGTTTTTGAAGCAATTTAAAACATTCGCAGTGCGTGTTTTATCAGACCCAAAGATACTCGGCTTCGCCTCGTATCTTTATATCCGATAAAACATTGCCGTTCGTGTTTTAAATAGAACTTCAACATGTATAATATAGATCATATGAAAAACAAGGGTCACAAAAAAGCTGTAGCTATTTTAAAAGTTTGTTTGAACTTGCATGCCCATACAAAAGTGATCAAATCAATCATAATGCGTAATATACGGTTACCTTTTTCGGATGTTTGGCTTGGACCATCTAAGCTGACTGACATCAACTTGCTATAATTTCTGTTTACATTACATCGCAATTCGATGACACTCTGGCTCAGACACCAGAATGTTTTGACGTGATTTTTAGCATTCGTTTAGGATTTTCACACAACCTGGTCTCTTTTAAAATACTTTTAATTTGTTCTTACGTGGTTTTCCAGATGTAGTGACGACAACATTAAAGTTTAAAGAAGAAAATTCTAACATTTAAATCGACTAAACAATAACATAATATAGTAAACTTGCATAATTAAACAGCAACTAAAAATGATAGGTTTTACTAAATCTTTTCCTGTGCAATTATTACTAGCATTGGAGACAAGGATAATAGTTTGTTTGAAAGAGAAAAGAACAGGCTTTGAAGTAAGCCTAAAAGCGTTTACCTAGAAATAGTATTTCGAAAGTTATTAAGCACAAAAGATGAATTGCGTTTATTTTGATACACCCTGTAGATCATCGTGATGAAAAACAAGGGTCACAAAAAAGCTGTTGTTATTTTAAAAGTTTATTTGAATTTGCATGCCTATACAAAACTACAAAAGTGATCAAATCAATCATAATGCTTAATATACAGTTACCTTTTTTGGATGTTTGTTTTCCCCAAAGCAACGGAGGTAACAGTTTCTTGAAAGGCAATCAATCTCACTTGAACATGTTCCTATGAAAATAACCAAAGGAACGTACATCAACAGTCGAACAAATAACATAAAAACATCTCTATATATGGTTGCAAATGTTTTGCCATGATATCTGTAGTTATAGGGGAGGGGGTTATTTTATTAGCTTGGCTATAAAGTACGCCTGTTTTCGGCATAACTTAAGGCCATTTTCCACTAGGAGGAATTTTCCGCGCGCAGCGAAATTTCTCTTTGTCTTTCCTAATAGACAATTCCCATTATAGACTAATTTTAAAACTAGGCAAGGAGATGCAAATAAATCACCACAGCTAGAAAGAGCATACTAAAAGTAGTAAAATTACAAAATTTGGTTGCGAAATGTTGTAAAATGTGGAAAATATAGCCTTGCAAAATTTGCAAATTTTGTATACTTTTGTATTGCGTGCGACATTTTCGGCCTAAATGTGGTAGGAATGTGGTAGGAATTTCCGCACGCAATACTGCAAAAGTATACAAAATTTGCGAACTTTGCAAGGCTATATTTTGCTCATTTTACAGCATTTCGCAACCAAACTTTGTAATTTTACTAATTTTAGTATGCTCTTTCTAGCTGTGGTGATTTATTTGAGTTTCCTTACCTAATTTTAAAATTAGTGTATAATTGTCTATTAGTTCCACCCGAGAAATCACAAGACAAAGAGAAATTCCCCTCCGTGCGGAAAATTCCGTCTAGTGGAAAACTGGCTTTAGATTGCATAACTCCCTTGTTAATATCTTTCCACTAGTGACTTTTTTTCTGTGTTGTTGTGATGTACTCAGGTGAATATGATGCTTGTGATGTTACTCTGAGTGTATATCCACACCGGGCAAGCTTGAAAAATATGCCTGGCCACGGTGGGAATCGAACCTACGACCTTTGGAATGCTAGCCCACTTGCATGTCGTTCCTTGGAAAACTATTCTCTGTCTTCGATCTTTTAAGAAATTTAAGTGCCAATTTACTAAATAAGGGTTCATAGAACTCGATTTCAATTTTTCACTCAGTTTCGCGTGTTTTACATTGTCAAATGCTTTGGAAAAGTCCATTGCAATTAATCTCACTGCATCGCAATTTGGTTCTTCTAGTGCTTTCAGGTACATATACTGTAATTTAATTAAGGCGCCTGTGCTACATGCACCCACCGATTCGATAAGCAAACTGGGAAGATGATAACTCAGCCTCGGAAGATCTTTTACTATGATAATGATAAACCGTTCTTGTTTGAATTGTGAGCAATCAAGTAGAAATAATTTATTCGAGTAGTTGCAATTCAAAAGAAACAGGCGAAATAATTCGCATTTCGCCGAGAAAAAGCGCCCGTGGAATCAGGCCTTTATACGCCGGAGCGTGAAATTGTTTGAAAACGTCACTTTTGTCGTAACAATTTGAGCAGGGTTTCTAAACGGAACGAGATAAAAACGGAGCGCTTGGCGGCTTCGTGTCAACACAAACGCCGTTGCTTTTTTGTGCCGCTTTTGCAAACCAAGTATCTCGGGTCACAGAACGGTAAATTCGAATGCTTTTCGTTTAAAATTTCATTGTTCTATTTGAAATATTTTGCGTTTACAGGAGTGCTAATTTAATTTGTAAATCTGTACACGTACAGACGTAAATTCGGCCGGCCTCATTTCGCACCGACGTATAGTGAGAAAGAATAGTCTCATGCTATCAAATTTACTGTTCTCGTACCTTACTCTGTGACTACTCGCCCTATACAGCTATTCAAAAACAGCATTGACACTCAAGAGAAGCTCAGATTGAACCTCCACTCATTGAGTGTGAGTGAGCTTTTAGAATACAGGCATTAGAGTCATTCCTATCAACACTTTATAGTGGCTTCAATATACATCGTTCTTAGTTCGAAACTGTTCTCCCTAGCTTTAGAGGTCCAGTAAGGATCAGTCGATCCTACTTTCCAAGTTATAACAAGACGAAAGCTTACATTTAGCATCGCTAAACATTAAAGTTACTGCCAGAAATAGACCGTTTCAAAAGCCACGCCGTAACTTTAAAACCCCCAGCAATAATCCTAAATATTTATTGTTTTGCGTTCCAAAGTTTGCCGACATATTCGAGGGCTATTTTGAGCTTTTTGTTTGGTATGATTATGCATAATTACTCCTTTTAGTTAGCATAAAAATAAACTGGTTTCAAAAACAGTAACTTTTAGCAAAACGTGTACAAGTATAGTGCACATAGTTTTAGATACGCTTCGATTCTTTGGGTAAATTAACGCACGTTATTTTTAGACTTTGGAAACATTAAATGCGCTAATGTGAGTATAAGTTATTTAAATCCTGGTGTAATGCATGCTGCATAATATAGTTTCCTTAAATCCCGATCCAAAGTATGCTTGAATCAAATGACTCTTGTTCCAAAAGTATGCTTGAATCAAATGAACTCTTGTTCTCGTTTGATCAAGCAATGAATGTTGAGAAAACTTTCATGTAAACTCTCGCTTCTCAACTCTAATCACTGATCCAAAGTATGATTTCGCTGATCCAAAGTATGCTTGAATCAAATGACTTCTTGATCCAAAGCAGTGCTTGAATCAAATGAACTCTTAACTTGTTCTCGTTTGATCAATTAAGCAATGAATGTTGAGAAAACTCTCATGTAAACTCTCGCTTCTCAACTCTCATGCAACTCTTGTTCTTGTTTGATCAAGCGATGAAAGTTGAGAAAAGTCTCAAGTAAACTCTCGCTTGTCAACTCTCATGCAACTCTTGTTCTCGTTTGATCAAGCAATGAATGTTGAGAAAACTCTCATGTAAACTCTCGCTTGTCAACTCTCATGCAACTCTCGTTCTCGTTTGATAAAGCAATGAATGTTGAGAAAACTCTCATGTAACCTCTCGCTTGTCAACTCTCATGCAACTCTTGTTCTCGTTTGATCAATCAATGAATGTTGAGAAAACTCTCATGTAAACTCTCGCTTGTCAACTCTCATGCAACTCTTGTTCTCGTTTGATCAAGCAATGAAAGTTGAGAAAATTCTCGTGTAAACTCTCGCTTCTCAACTCTCATGCAACTCTTGTTCTCGTTTGATCAAGCAATGAAAGTTGGGAAAATTCTCATGTAAAATCAGGATGTGTTCAAACTGCTTGTTCCCAGTTGTTGCGACAAGTCTGGAACAAGTTGTTACCACCTTGTTACAAGGTTGATGACGGTAACAGACTTGCTACAAGTTGTTCCAACAAGACTAATACGCCTGTGTTCGTAACAAGTTGCTACGAGCTTGTTGTCATCAACTTGTTACGTGCAGACGATATCAGACTTGTTGGAACAACTTGTTGCGAGTCTGTTGGCCTCGTCAACCTTGTAACAAGATGATAACAACTTGTTCCGGACTTGTCAGCAACTGGGAACAAGCAGTACGAACACATCTCGCTGACAAGCTGTGAAGCATATTTAAAGTCCTGCAATTCTACGAAACAGCTCAGGAAATGTAGCAAAAACACGGAACTTCCCAAGAAGCGATTATGTAGCGCGAATATTAAGATGCCTAGCAGCATTATATTTTTGTAAATATACGTTAAACAGTCTGTCAACTGAGCACAACCTATATATATAAATACAACTTTGACCAAATCATATCACATGATTCTCGAACATGTAAACGTTCCAGAAACAAGACGAAAATTTTCTCACAATTAGCCGAACGCGAGCGAGATAAATTTAGAAGTCTTCACATGAAAAAATACTACCCATTCACCGTTTCTCCCACACAGAAGCAGCAATGCTTGCAAATCGCAAGGTTTGAAGCCATTCAAACGCTTTAAAGAGCTACCCGAGGCCCTTAGCAGGCACGCTGGGCATGATGCGTCCTTTTTGAACGTCAAAAGCTAAAAATACTACGAACTAAGGGAGAAGAAGCTGGGATATAGGTTTAGAGAGATTATAAATAGCCTAGAGGCACTTCAAATCTTCGTTAGACTGGCGTTGGACTTGGTTTAGCAAGGATTACAATACAGCATAATTCAAAGTTGCCTTGTTAAAGTACAAATAACAATAAAGGTAGCTTGTTAAACGATAATAGACATCCTCTTTGGCTTTCTGTGCTATTTCAAAGCGTTTCAAAGAAGTAAAATGAAGCTATCCAACGTTTTAGTGTGGACGGTTGCGCTGAGCGTTCTTTTGGCAGTCATAATCGCATGCAAAGACGACAATAACGGCTTTGGCATTACAAGAAAAAGAATTAATCTCACACGAAATAGAAGATGCAAGAAGAGCCATAAAGGTTCGCCACAATCCATAAAGAGCGATGTGAAAACAGTCAGAGTTCTTGGCAAGAAATTGAAGAATGCTTTAAAAGTGTTGGTCGCTGATTTTCAAGCCAAAAAACACAAGACTAATTCTGGACACGAACAGGAATGAAGCACAGCATATACAGTTAATCAAAGAATGGCGATATATACGATGCATAAGGAGATCCCGAAAGAATGAAACGGTTAAAAGAACGTACGTTTGAACATAACGTTCATTCCCTCAATCGCCAAGAAAATGACGATAATTTTCAATGACAATACATATAGACTTTCTGAATGTTTTAAAGAAAAGACAACTAGTTCGATATATATAGACATGCACTATACGACGTTATAATTTGTTTACAAATTAAATTCGCACGAATTTATGTTTTGAGAGCTGAGATGCTTGGTTTGCAAAAGCGGTACAAAAAAGTAACGGCGTTTGTGTTGACACGAAGCCGCCAAACTCGCTCTGTTTAGAAATCGTGCTCAATTTGTTACGACAAAAGTGACGTTTGCAAACAATCTCGTTCCGGCGAATAGCCCATGTGAACGTAGTTTTTGTATAAATGTAAAAATATTATAATCTAATTATGCTGCTGGACAGTATATATACAGCTAATTCAAACAAGATTGTCCTTTGCAAACCTTAATTATAAACTCTATAAACCTTAAAGGCCATGTAAAGTCCGTAATGTAAACAAACGCTTTGTTTACATTTTGAACTCAGTGCTACAGTTGTAAAATATGATTAGATATATATTATATTGAATTTCTTCACACTCTTCTGGTTCGCTATGGTGCTACAGTTGTAAAATATGATTAGATATATATTATATTGAATTTCTTCACACTCTTCTGGTTCAAAAGATGCGAAATATTAATAACATTCCAACGGTCGGGTCCAAAGGGTCCCGACCATTGGAATGTAAGCCTGCGCAGAACGTATGCGCAGACAGAACGGACTTTACATTGTCTTTAAACTCTAAGCGTGCAAAGTATAATGGCAGCATCATTTAATCAGTTTAGAAATCATATATGGGGCCCATTTCTTAGAGACATGGTAAACATCTCCTCACGAGAACAATTCAGTCACAAATAGCTGCAATATTCAACTTCAGGGTGTCTCAAAAAAAGCGCTACGGAAATTCAACAGGCTGTCGTGCATCATAAACGTGGCTAAACAATTCAATTTTTACATAGGACGAAAGAACAGTTATTTAGCTTTTCAATGATACTCTTTTTAACTCATAACGAGGAGAAATGGGCACATACTCGCCAAATAAAAATTGCCTGTCGAAATCACATTCTTCCACCGTTGGGAGTTGTAAGGAAAACGAACAATAAACAATTCCCAAGAGGGAATCAAAATTGAATGTTAAATTATCTAAAATATGCTGAACTCGGCCATATTTGTCTCAGTGAGACCATAAGAACGTCCATTATTAGATTAAACATGAACTGAACCACTGAACATTCGTAGTCAAAACGTTTTACGAAACAAGTCACCTTGCAGAAGGCTAGCGTTGCTTTTGGATTGATTAACTTTGCATAATTAATGTACTTTCAATTCCCAACGGTGGAAGAATGTGATTTCGACCGACAATTTTTATTTGACGAGTATGTGGCCATTTCTCATCGTTACGATTTAAGAAAGGTATCATAGAAAAGCTGAATAATTGCTCTTTCATCCTATGTAAAAATTAAACTGTTTAGTTAAGTTTGTGATGCACAACAGTCTGTTGAATTTCCGTAGCGTTTTTTTTAGACACCCTGTATACTATATAAGCTCGAAACTTGTGTTCCCATTAAGCTTTGCGCGCT
>CACRXK020005658.1:0-27388 GCA_902702795.2 Paramuricea clavata
TAGATACTTTTCTGCAGCTTACAAAGATAATCTGGTTTGTCTGGATTAACAAAACCTTCCGGTTGTTGCATATAAATGTCGCAATCAATGTCGCCATTTAAAAAAGCAGTTCGAACATCCATTTGGTGGACTTCGAGATCATATTCGTTGGCTAATGCCAGTAATGTACGTAAAGATGTATGTCTGGCCACGGGGGAAAATACTTCGTCATAATCAGCTCCTTTTGTTTGGGAGTATCCTTGAGCTACAACTCTCGCTTTGAAACGATCAATTGACCCGTCTTCTTTCCGCTTTACCTTTAGCACCCACCGCGATCCGACTACGTTTTGATCATCACAGGGAGGAACCAATTCCCATGTATCGTTTTCTAGTAATGAAGAATATTCTGAGATCATCGCGTCTTTCCATTCCTTCGCATACTTCCCATTCAGCGCTCTTTGGACACTTTCTGGATCATCAACTTCAGATGTTAAAGACTCGACTACTGGACATGCATTGTCTCTGAACTTACTCGGAATCATACGCTGTCTTACAGGACCTAAATTTTTCACGTTTTCCATAAACCGCTCTTCGTATGTTTTCGAAGTAGATAGGGTTTCACTTTCTCCCACTGGTTCGTCGTTCTCGGGATTAACGGGTTGCTCCATGGTTTCATTCAAGTTAATGTTTGTTTCAACAACAGGATCCACTCTGAACTCATCCTGATCTTCGTTGAAGGTTTGATCATCAAGTTCATCAACTCTATCTAGATCAAATAACTCAACAGTTTGTTTTTCATCATCCGGAACTTCAATTCTCTCTTTCTGCTCAAACACAAAGTCATTCTTTGGGTTCTCAAAATTATGAAATTTCTTCTCTAAGAATTGAACATCTCGACTTATCATGAACTTTCTTCTTTTAACATCATAAACTTTGTATCCTTTTGTGCCAGTAGGATAGCCAACAAATATAGCTTCATAAGACTTTTGGTCTAATTTTCTACGATTACTGTCCGGGATATGAACATAGCACATACATCCAAAGACTTTAAGATTAGAAACATCTGGTTTTTCACCGAAAAGACATTCATGAGGGGTTTTGTCCTTTAATGCAACTGTAGGACTTCGGTTATGTAGGTACACGGCTGTATTGCACGCTTCAGCCCAGAAGACTAGGGGAAAATTTGCATGATATATCATGGATCTTGCAGATTCTAAAATCGTACGGTTTAATCTTTCTGCCACACCGTTTTGTTCAGGGGTGTAAGGACAAGTGAATTGTTGGACAATGCCCTTCTCTGTACAGAATTTGGAGAAACTGTTCGATTTGTACTCACCGCCGTTGTCGCTGCGCAGAATCTTCACTTTATTATGATTTCCATTTTGATTTTCAACATAATTCACAAACTCCTTGAACTTAGTAAGTGCTTCATCTTTCTTCTTAATAAAGTAAGCAACAGCATATCTGGAATAGTCATCAGTAAATGTGACCAAATAACGGCTACCGCCAATCGACTCAACTTGCATTGGTCCACACATGTCAGTGTGTATGATTTCATAAGGTCTGCTTGCCCTATGTAGACTTGCTTTTGGAAAGGGATTCTTATGCATCTTTCCCATTGAACATCCTTTGCAATCTTTCTCCACTTGTTTACTTTCATCATACATCATTCCGGTGACCATATCATTCTTCATCAGTTGATTAACATATCCATTGTTTAGATGACCAAATCTCTGGTGCCACATATCCAAGGGTTCAGTTGTAGGATGGGCAAATTCAACTGGATTAACAGTATACAGCATACCATCTACCAATTTACCAATCACGTATTCTTTATCTTCTTTGTAAACAACACATTTTTCGTCATCGAATGACACTTTAGCTCCCATTGAAGCCATTGCAGGCACAGACAATAGGTTTTTTGCTAACATCGGCACATACAATACTTTGTGTAACTCCAAATAGAATGTATTGTCATTTTGAGTATATAGCTTAACCATTCCTTCACCCAGGGCTTTGATACAGGTATTGTCACCCAAATAAATATTCACCGGTGTTTGGTATTGAGTGTAGTTGATGATAAGGTCCTTGCGATTTGTCATATGCTTTGTCGCAGCTGAATCCACATACCAATCATTTGAATTTCCTGTGCTTGAAATCAGTGCTACTCCACCACCTTCCGCAAGCTTCGAATGTTCCCCTTTGTTTCCACCTTTTCTATAGTTGAGTGGACAGTTCCTGGCGATGTGTCCAGCTTTGTTACACTTAAAGCATAAAATATTTCTTGCTCTTCCATCACGTTGTTGTTGTGCTGCTGGTGTCAATGTATCCCCACCTTTATTGGTGTTCCATGATGGCTTGTAGTCTACAGGAGTCCAATTTCTAGAATGTTCACCATGTCTTCTTCGATCATAATTTCTTCCTCTGCTCATGTATGACTTCCTGTTTGTAAGCAATGCATTGTCACTCTTGTTATTCTCAAATTTTTCCTTTCTCTTCAAATACTCTTCTATTAACAATCCCTTTATATTGTCCCATTCCAACTCTTCAGCTTTTCTCGCATTCAAACTTGTGAGGAGATTATCATACGATTCGGGTAAACTCCCTAGCACCACAGTAGCGAATTTCTTTGATGATATATCTTCTTCCATTTCACGCAGTTGTTCTGCCAATGATGTCATATAGGTCAGGTGTTTCATAAGATCTCCACCTTCTTCCATGGTGGCTGCGTAGAATTTACGATTCAAACGCACGACTTGGGTAACAGATACAAACTCAAATTGTTTTTTCAAGTTCGTCCATGCTGCTAAAGGATCTGTCGTACTCGAAATGTGTATTTGCAAGTGTTTCTCGACGTTTAAGGCAATCAGAGAGTAGGCTTTATCTGATCGCAACTGGAAAGCATTCTTTACAGCATTTGTCGCATCTTCGTCAGGAGGTATTTCTTTGCCTTCTTGTGTAAAGCCCCAAAGGCCACGTTCCATAAGAACTAGCTTGACATTGTATTTCCAAGACTGATAATTCTTGCCATTTAGCTTATCGATCTTCGTAATTTCCGCCATATTAGACTCGAAGTATTTTCACCAAAATTTCCGCCAAACAGGACAAATAAACACGTTTTAATTCAATTCCACACGTCCTGGGCCCATAACCTATTGAAATATTCGCTCACTTTCGATTGTATAACTATTTATTTGAAGATAAACATAACTTTAATAGACTTAATAATATGAATTGATTTTCTAAAACATGTCCGACCGAATGTACACATCAGAGAAGAGAATCTCATTAATCTTTAACCAATCATATTTAGCGTTATAGAATTTGGCGGGAACTTATTATTCTTAACATAGGAGGAACAGTTTAGAACTGATAGAGCTATCCAGTATAAATAAATTAGTTAGTTTAGTTTACTGTAGGTTTCCTCCTGTAGTAACACTGGATCAATAAGAGATGATCCTTACTGGACCTCTAGGAAGAACAGTTTAGAACTGATAGAGCTATCCAGTATAAAAGTGTATGAATTAATTGTAGACCAAGTGCAGTTGATATTGACAAAGCTCAGAAGATGGCAGTACTAGAAAGATTGGATTACGCTTTCAACGTGGCAGAGCAGGAATTTCAAGTCCATCGCTTATTGGATCCTACAGGTATGAGTCGATATTCTCAAGCTTTGCCAAATGAGAAAATGTTGTGTAAACTTGTTTCCCGAAGGTAGCAAAACCAGGAAACATCGTTTCAACAAGTCATTTACTTTTATTGTATAAATTTTATTATTCCAGACGTTGAGCAAGGGAATGTTGACAAGAAAGGAATGCTGATGTATTTGTCTGCATTATATGAAGTATTACGTAACCTTGAACCCGCGGTTGTTGACACCACATCAGAGGAAGTGAGCGAGGGACCTGGTGAAGAGGGAATTGTGAAAACAACTACGTCCTTTGTAGTAGAGGTACGAGGGTAAACTGTGATGTAGAACAAGAAAGAATAAACTATTAGTAGTCATCATATCTATTGATATCCATTGATCAGAATGTTCCATTGTCTTTTCATTGTTTTGAAAATCTCACTGTTCTCCATGCCATCCAGTCATGATCCAGTGATCAGAATATGTTCCATTGTCTTTTCATTGTTTTAAAAATCTCACTGTTCTCCATGCCATCCAGTCATGATCCAGTGATCAGAATGTTCCATTGTCTTTTCATTGTTTTGAAAATCCCACTGTTCTCCATGCCATGCATCCAGTGATCAGAATGTTCCATTGCCTTTTCATTGTTTTGAAAATCTCACTGTTCTTCATGCCATCCAGTCATGATCCAGTTATCAGAATGTTCCATTGTCCTTTCATTGTTTTGAAAATCTCACTGTTCTCAATGCCATCCAGTCATGATCCAGTGATCAGAATGTCGCATTGTCTTTTCATTGTTTTGAAAATCTCACTGTTCTCAATGCCATCCAGTCATGATCCAGTGATCAGAATGTTTCATTGTCTTTTCATTGTTTTGAAAATCTCCATGTCATCCAGTCATGATCCAGGGATCAGAATGTTCCATTCTCTTTTCATTGTTTTGAAAATCTAATTGAAATCCTTATTCCTCCATCATGTTTTCTAGAGTGGGCCTGGTTCTAACACGTTACGTATTGGCAATGAAGTCATCGACATTACTACAGTATCAACCAATGAGATTGTCTTACAATACAAGACTATATATTATACAGTATTGTACACGATCAAGGGATTGGAAAAGAGGATTGAGAAAATAAGAAATGAGGAGCCAAGCCAAGAGAATGCAAAGACTTTACGGGTGAGTGGGGGACACGAGTGTCGTTCGTGTGAAAATATAGAAGTTGTTACAAGACTGTGGCAGATTTGCTACAAAATTGTTTAAGTTCAGGTTGTGTTCACAGTACTTGTTCCCAGCTTGCTACAAGGTTGATGACCCAACATGTTTACTACAAGGTTCATAACTCAACTGACTGTTGTATTTCTTTATTTTTATTTCAGGAAATTCAGCAAGAAATGCAAGAACTCCAGGGGAAGATCAAGGAACTAAATGTAACAAACAAAGAGATGGCCAAGGCTGAGGGTGTTGATCGCCAGGAATTCTCAGATATCCAAAGAGAGTTAGGACAACTCAGTAGTCGGTGGTCTACGTTGATACAACAGAATAATGAAGAGAATAAGAGGCAAGCAATGTTTAAATGTTAGAAGGGGACATGGAAAAATGTCTGAATTAGAGAAGTGCCCGAATTAGAGAGGTGTCCGAATTGGAGAGATGGCCGAATTAGAGAGGTGTCCGAATTAGAGAGGTGTCCGAATTGGAGAGATGGCCGAATTAGAGAGGTTCTTGAATTAGAGAGGTGTCCGAATTAGAGAGATGTCCGAGTTAGTTAGAGAGGTGTCCGAATTAGAGAAGTGTCCGAATTAGAGAGGTGCCCAAATGAGAGAGGTGTCCGAATTAGAGAGGTGTCCGAGTTAGAGAGGTGTCCGAATTAGAGAAGTGTCCGAATTAGAGAGGTGCCCAAATGAGAGAGGTGCCCAAATTAGAGAGGTGTCCGAATTAGAGAGGTGTCCGAGTTAGAGAAGTGTCCGAATTAGAGAAGTGTCCGAATTAGAGAGGTGTCCGAATTAGAGAGGTGTCCGAATTAGAGAGGTGTCCGAATTAGAGAGGTGGCCGAATTGGAGAGATGGCCGAATTGGAGAGATGGCCGAATTGGAGAGATGGCCGAATTAGAGAGGTGTCGGAATTGGAGAGATGGCCGAATTGGAGAGATGGCCGAATTAGAGAGGTTCTCGAATTAGAGAGGTGTCCGAATTAGAGAGATGTCCGAGTTAGTTAGAGAGGTGTCCGAATTAGAGAAGTGTCCGAATTAGAGAGGTGCCCAAATGAGAGAGGTGTCCGAGTTAGAGAGGTGTCCGAGTTAGAGAGGTGTCTGAATTAGAGAAGTGTCCGAATTAGAGAGGTGCCCAAATTAGAGAGGTGCCCGAATTAGAGAGATGTCCGAATTAGAGAAGTGTCCGAATTAGAGAGGTGTCCGAATTAGAGAGATGTCCGAATTAGAGAAGTGTCCGAATTAGAGAGGTGCCCGAATTAGAGAGATGTCCGAATTAGAGAAGTGTCCGAATTAGAGAGGTATCCGAATTAGAGAGGTGCCCGAATTAGAGAGATGTCCGAATTAGAGAATTGTCCGAATTAGAGAGGTGCCCAAATTAGAGAGGTGCCCGAATTAGAGAGATGTCCGAATTAGAGAAGTGTCCGAATTAGAGAGGTGTCCGAATTAGAGAGATGTCCGAATTAGAGAGGTGGTGTTCTCTACCCTTGGCAGATGGACGTGGCCCCAATGGAATAGTGGTGATGAATATTTAGTTTTCGAAACTATTTTGACATTGTTTCTTTCACAGACAACCTGCCATCATGAGAGAAGTAAGAACCACAAAGACTGTCCATGTATGTTTTAAATTGATTGTAAAAGTTTGATTAACTAAAATCTACTACGAGAAAACCGTTGTTTATTCTACTGATAATCTCTATTTCTAGACCGCTCGTCTGACTATTGGAGATGTAGTGATGGAAATTACAACAGTTTCAACAAATGAGATTGTGATAAAATACAAGATTATTTATTATCAAATCATCACCATTATTAAACTGATTGAATCCAACATGAAAGTTATCAATGAAGAGGAACCAAGTCAGGAAACTGCAAGACTTCTTGATGTGAGTGAAATATATTCACCCTAGATACTGTAGGTCTATCCCCTGCATATCAGTTCTAAATTGATCCAGTGTTACCACAGAAGGAAACCTAAAGTAAACTAACTTTATTTATACTGGATAGCTCTATCAGTTCTAAACTGTTCTTCCTAGACGTCCAGTAAAGATCATCTCTTATTGATCCAGTGTTACTACAGGAGGAAACCTAAACTGAACTAACTTTATTTATACTGGTTTTACATTGATCATTCCTCCAGGAAAACAAGCAGAGAATGGAACAACTGCAACCAAAGATCACAGAGTTAAATGAACTGATGTCACAAATGAAAGATGCTGACGGTGTTGATCAAGATGAATTATTTCAACTGCAGTCTGAACTCAAGGACTTTGACTCTAGCTTGACTACAGTGACAGAACAGATTACTGAAGAGGAAAAAAGGTGGGCTCTTTGCACACAAAATGTTAGCTAAGATAAGTCAAAACATTGCGTGACTGGATGGCATGGAGAACAGTTTGATATTCACAACAATGAAAAGACAATGAAACATTCTGATCACTGGATCATGACTGCATGGCATGAAGTACAGTGGGATCCAGTGTTTGACAGGGAATAAAATACCATTGAAAATCTCGTTACTCGGAGTGGTTAAAATTAGAATTACAAAAGATTGTATTATTTTGAACCAACAACATGTTAGTTAATCGACCTATTTATGCACACAAGAATCTTCCTTGTTGAGTAATGAAGCACAACTAGTTTACTGGCTTTAACTGTATACATACAGGGTTATAGGGGGTATTCAAAGGTGGACAGTGTCTGTATAATGTGGTAGCATCAAATAACTTTTCCATGATTTTTTTATTAGACAACCAGCACCAGCTACAGAGACTGTGTACAGAACTACCACTGAAATAGTCGAGGTAAGTGTTCAGTTTGAAATTAGACATAATTCAATAATACCCTACTATGTTGAGAGGTGTTTACTTCAGCTCTACACCAAGGTTGTTGTAAAAACGGGGCAGAGAATGGACCATTTGCATTATAGACTAAATTTTGATCTAAACAAGTCTAGACAAAAATTTCATCACTGCTTGAAAGAGCATCACAAAATTAGTAATATTCCAAAGTTTCGTTGCGAAATGTTGTAAAATGCGGATAATATAGCCTTGCGAAGTCTGCCGTTTTTCAGTCATTCGCATTACGCGGGTAAATTGACAGCCCAATACCCTTTGGGGCTGTCAATTTCCCGTTTGTAATACAAAATGACTGAAAAACGGCAAACTTTGCAAGGCTATATTATCCGCATTTTACAACATTTCGCAACGAAACTTTGGAATATTACTAATTGTGTGATGCTCTTTCAATTGAGCTGTGATGAAATTTTTGTCTAGTGTTTGGTGAAACACTCGAATCACCACAGCTTTCTAATTCTGAAACTAATTTCATTTTATGCAATACAGAACGCGCCAACCAGATCGACAACGTTACGTATTGGTGCTCAAGTCATCGACATTACTACAGTGTCAACCAATGAGATTGTCTTACAATATAAGACTATATATTATACAGTACTGTACACGATCAAGGGATTGGAAGAAAGGATGGAGAAAATAAGAAGTGAAGAGCCAAGCCAAGAGAATGCAAAGGCTTTACGAGTAAGACTATAATGGTGTTAGTCCAGTAGGATCATTGCATTAGTGACCTACACCAAAGTAAACTAACTTTATTACTTTATTTATACTGGATAGCTCTGTCAGGTTTAAACTGTTCACAATCATGAAGGCATACTGTATAACTTGCTTACAATATTTTATTTCAGGAAATCCAGCAAGAAATACAAGAACTCCAGGGGAAGTTCAAGGAACTGAATGAAACAAACAAAGAGATGTTCAATGCTGAAGGTGTTGATCGCCAGGAATTCTCAGATATCCAAACAGAATTAAGACAACTCAGAAGTCAGTGGTCTACGTTGATAAAACAGAGTAATGAAGAGAATAAGAGGTAAGCAATGTTTAAATGTTGGAAGGGAACATGGAAAAATTTCTGAATTAGAGAGTTGTTCAAATAAGAGAGGTGCCCGAATTAGGGAGGTGTCCGAATTAGAGAGGTGTCGTTTTCTTCCCTTGGCAGATGGGCGTGGCTTCCATTGAATAGTGGTGATGAAGATCTAGTTTTCGAAACTATTTTGACTTTGTTTCTTTCACAGACAACCTGCCATCATGAGAGAAGTAAGAACCACAAAGACTGTTCATGTATGTTTTAAATTGATTGTAAAAGTTTAGTGGACTAGAATCTACTAAAAGAAAACAGTTCTTTATTCTACTGATAATCTCTATTTCTAGACCGCTCGTCTGACTATTGGAGATGAAGTGATAGAAATTACAACAGTTTCAACAAATGAGATTGTGATAAAATACAAGATTGTTTATTATCAAATCATCACCATTATTAAACTGATTGAATCCAACATGAAAATTATCAATGAAGAGGAACCAAGTCAGGAAACTGCAAGACTTCTTGATGTGAGTGAAATATATTCACCCTGCTTACAGTATCTGTTATCCATAGAGGTCCAGTGAGAGACATCTCAGTGTTACTACAGGAGGAAACCTAAACTAAACTAACTTTACTTATACTGGATAGCTCTATCAGTTCTAAACTGTTCTCTCTAGAGGTTCAGTAAGGATCATTTCCTATTCATCCAGTGTTACTACAGGAGGAAACGTAAACTAAACTGACTTTTTTAATACTTTTTTTACATTGCTCGTTCCTCCAGGAAAACAAGCAGAGAATGGAACAACTACAACCAAAGATCACAGAGTTAAATGAACTGATGTCACAAATGAAAGATGCTGACGGTGTGGATCAAGATGAATTATCTCAACTGCAATCTGAACTCCAGGACTTTGACTCTCGCATGTCCACAGTGACAGAACAGATCACTGAAGAGGAGAAAAGGTGAAATATTCTGTAGGCTCTTTGCATAAATGCTATGTTATTTTGATCAAACAAAATCTTAGTTAAATGACCTACTTACGACAAAAGAGTCGTCCTTGATAATGTGGCACAACTAGTTACTGCTCTAGGCTTGACTTTATACAGTATATACAGGGGTATTCAAAAGTTGACAGTATCTGTATAATGTGGTAGCATGAAATAACTTTTCCATGATTTTTTTTATCAGACAACCAGCACTAGCTACGGAGACTGTGTATAGAACTACCACTGAAATAGTCGAGGTAAGTATTTGAAACGACAATGTAGGCATAATTCAATTATACCTTTAACACCCTACTCTGTTGAGAGGTGTTTACTTCAGAGCTACAGCAAGGTTGTTGTAAAAACAGGGCAGAGAACTGTTCATGTTTAAAGGAGTAAGGAGATTAAACTACATCTCCTCAATTCCATCCATTCACCACGAAATACAAGACCACTACATATAATGAAAGGAATAAACATTATTTTCTCACTCTGATAACTGCAGGTTGACCAGCATCTGCTGCACGATAGTGTTTAGTGATACCCTCGAATCACCACATCTTTCTAATTCTGAAACTATTCTTCATTTTATGCAATACAGAACGCGCCAACCAGATCGACAACGTTACGTATTGGTGCTCAAGTCATCGACATTACTACAGTGTCAACCAATGAGATTGTCTTACAATATAAGACTATATATTATACAGTATTGTACACAATCAAGGGATTGGAAGAAAGGATGGAGAAAATAAGAAGTGAAGAGCCAAGCCAAGAGAATGCAAAGGCTTTACGGGTAAGACTTTAATAGTGTTAGTCCAGTAAGGATGATCGCATTAGTGACCTACACCAAAGTAAACTAACTTTATTTATACTGGATCTAGCTCTATCAGTCCTAAGCTGTTCTTCCTAGAGGTCCAGTAAGGATCATCTCTTATTGATCCAGTGTTACTACAGGAGGAAACCTAAACTAAACTAACTTTATTTATACTGGTTAACTCTATCAGTTTTAAACTGTTCACAATGATGAAAGCATACTGTATAACTTGCTTACAATATTTTCAGGAAATTCAGCAAGAAATGCAAGAACTCCAGGGGAAGGTCAAGGAACTGAATGTAACAAACAAAGAGATGTCCAAGGCTGAAGGTGTTGATCGCCAGGAATTCTCAGATATCCAAAGAGAATTAGGACAACTCAGTAGTCGGTGGTCTACGTTGATACAACAGAATAATGAAGAGAATAAGAGGTAAGCATACTTGAAATGATTATTTTAAGAAAAACACGACACCAGGTCGAAGACTCGAAGTCAGAGGCGGGAGATTTTATTTTGATTATAATTGGGTTGTACAGTAGATGATAAATGTTTTGGAGTGGGCTGAATTTTGTAACAACAATGACAAGACGCTACTCTAGACAAAAAATATCAAAATCATTGTGTAATGTTTCCTGGTCAATTTCAATGGGTGTGGGCATTGAGTGTTTCATTTGTCATTTTTTAGGCAACCAAAAATTGTCACTTATACAACCACAACAACTGTTGTCCCGGTAAGTTATGACCCCCAAACTTCTTTAAAATAGTTGTGAATAGAAATGATGACAATATGAATGACGCCTCTCTTCCCATTTGGCTAGAAGGGCGAAATTGAAAGACGTGACCTTTTTATTTGAATTCTGGGATTGCAAAATGATAGTTTGTTATCACTTGAACGTACGGTTCTAATCTTTCACTTATCTGCGTTTTAAATATCTGTATTTCTTTTCTGAAAATATAGAGACAGAAAGCTCGTCTGACTATTGGAGATGAAGTGATAGAAATTACATCTGTATCAACAAATGAGATTGTGATAAAATACAAGATTGTTTATTATCAAATCATCACCATTATCAAAATTATTGAATCCAACATGAAAATTATCAATGAAGAGGAACCAAGTCAGGAAACTGCAAGACTTCTTGATGTGAGTGAAATTTATTTATACTGGATAGTTTTTCAGTTCTAAGCTGTTCTTCCTAGACATCCAGCAAGGATCATCTCTTATTGATCCAGTGTTACTACAGGTACTTTATTTATACTGATTTACGTTGCTCATTCCTCCAGGAAAACAAGCAAAGAATGGAACAACTGCAACCAAAGATCACAGAGTTAAATGAACTGATGTCACAAATGAAAGATGCTGATGATGTTGATCAAGATGAATTATCTCAACTGCAATCTGAACTCAAGGACTTTGACTCCAAGATGGATACATTGAGTGATGACATTAGTAAAGAAGAAGAAAGGTAATTCTTAGTTATGGCTATATTGATCACGTTACACAAAAATTAAAACGTCCTTTCTATAAAATACATCTTATAAATTATTTTTCTTCTTGTATTTCAGACAACCAGAACTTACCAGCAGAACTATCTATACAGTTACAACAACTACAGTTCATGTGAGTACTGTGGACTATCTTTGTTTTCTATTCTCTGCCTGTGTATACTAGTGAGTTATCTAAGCATATGAGTGATATGAAGTTGTAATTTAGGTGCAAACAAACGTGAGCCAACACTACACAACTTTTGCCTAAAACTGTCGCATGCAACCTGCATACAACTTGACTTGTACTACGTAAATCAAGTACACAACTCGCTTACATCGTCATAGGTGAGTTGTGTGCTTGATTTACACAGAGCAACTCAAGTTGTAAGCAGGTTGCATGCGACAGTTTTAGGCAAAATTTGTGTAGTCTAAATCAGCCTTTACGAAAAATGTTCATACCTTGATTATTATTCGCTAAAAAGTTGGCACGTTGTTGAACTTGAAAGGATCGTAGAATAGTAATTTTGATGCGTCTTTTTCTCATCCAGGGAGGGCGCACTGCTCAACTACGTGATGGAGATAAAAGTATTGAATTTAAAACTGTTTCAACCAACGAGATTGTCATGCGGTATAAGATTCTCTATTATGAAATCATCACCATTATTGAACTGATCGAATATAACACAAAGACGATCAAGGGACAGAAACCAAGCCCGGAAACAGCGCGACTCCTTGAGGTATATGCATTTAGGAATGTTTTTTTTTTGTTTCTCTGTTTATTTGCTTGTTTTTTGTTTTGTTTGTTTCTGTTTGTTTGCTTGCTGACGCCTTAACCTTCGCTGTTTATGTTGCAGGAAAACAAGCAAAGAATGGAACAACTGCAACCAAAGATCACAGAGTTAAATGAACTGATGTCACAAATGAAAGATGCTGATGGTGTGGATCAAGATGAATTATCTCAACTGCAATCTGAACTCAAGGACTTTGACTCTAGGAAAGAGTTTGTGAATGATGATATTAGTAAAGAAGAAAAACGGTAAGATACGTGGAAATTTTTTATCTCTATTGCTGGAGATGTAGTTTAACGATCTTGCTTTCTTATCGCTGTCAACTACTGTAATAAACCATTCACTTCATTCTTATGATAATATCTGCTAAATTATTTGCTCACTTGAAAACTGTTTTAAATTTCTTAGACAACCGCCCATTGAAGGTGAAGTGATTTCCAAGACAACAACAACAACAGTTCAGGTAACAGCATTTACCTTTAGTAAATTTAGTTTGAGTCTTCTTTCTGCTACTGTATATCTTAAACAGTAGAGCCTTGCATTTGCGAAGACTGCTTCCAAATTGGCACAGGTAGTAACACTGGATCAATAAGAGATGATCCTTACTGGACCTCTAGGGAGAACAGTTTAGAACTGATAGAGCTATCCAGTATAAATGAAGTTAGTTTAGTTTAGGTTTCCTCCTGTAGTAACACTGGATCAATAAGAGATGATCCTTACTGGACCTCTAGGAGAACAGTTTAGAACTGATAGAGCTATCCAGTATAAATAAAGTTAGTTTAGTGTAGGTTTCCTTCTGTAGTAACACTGGATCAATAAGAGATGATCCTTACTGGACTTCTAGGAAGAACAGTTTAGAACTGATAGAGCTATCCAGTATAAATAAAGTTAGTTTAGTTTAGGTTTCCTTCTGTAGTAACACTGGATCAATAAGAGATGATCCTTACTGGACCTCTAGGAAGAACAGTGTAGAACTGATAGAGCTATCCAGTATAAATAAAGTTAGTTTACTTTGGTGTACATAGATCAGTAATGTGATGATCCTTACTGGACTAACACTATTATTACCCGTAAAGCTCTAGCATTCTCTTGGCTTGGCTCTTCACTTCTTAATTTCTCCATTTTGTTTGTTTCTCAGAGTGCTCCTGAGGCTCCAAGCAGACATGCAACAGTGAAATATGGAGACCATGTGTATGAAATCACGATTGTATCCACAAACGAGATTGTTCTTCGTTACAAAATTCTTTACTATGAAATTTTAACACTGATAATGAATTTGGAGAAAAATATGGCGCAGATTAAAGATTCTCCTCCGAGTAACACAACGGAAGTTATGTTGAAAGTAAGAGTTTAATTTTTTCAGCAGGACTATCCCCCTCCCTGACTTGGCGGTCTTGACCTTTCTTTCTGTTTCTTTGGTATCCCTGAGGCACAAGAGTGAAAGAAATTCTCGCTTGTCGACTCTCATGCAATTCTTGTTCTCTTTTGATGAAGCAATGAAAGTTGAGAAAACTCTCATGTAGTCTCTCGCTTCTCAACTCTCATGCAACTATTGTTCTCTTGTAATTAAAATTCTCGTCGACTCTCGCTTTCATTTGATCTGTTCACAAGGGAATGAATGTGAAATTCAATGTATTTTACATTGCAGCAAAACAGAGATGAGATGGATGAAATTCAGACAAAGATTCGCGAACTTGAACAACTGAGAAAAGACATGGATGGCGCTGATGGAGTTGATCCAGAGGAATTGGAAGATCTGCAGGCTGGCTCGGACGCACTTGACACACGATGGACGATTGTGACAGATGATGTTGAGGCGGAAGGTCAAAGGTACTACAGGAGCTCTAGGAACACTGGATCAATAAGAGATGATCTTACTGGACCTCTAGGAAGAACAGTTTAGAACCGATAGAGCTATCCAGTATAAATAAAGTTAGGTTAGTTTAGGTTGCCTCTTGTAGTAACACTGGATCAATAAGAGATGATCCTTACTGGACCTCTAGGAAGAACAGTTTAGAACCGATAGAGCTATCCAGTATAAATAAAGTTAGTTTAGTTTAGGTTTCCTCCTGTAGTAACACTGGATCAATAAGAGATAATCCTTACTGGACCTCTAGGAAGAACAGTTTAGAACTGATAGAGCTATCCAGTATAAATAAAGTTAGTTTAGTTTAGGTTTCCTCCTGTAGTAACACTGGATCAATAAGAGATGATCCTTACTGGACCTCTAGGAAGAACAGTTTAGAACTGATAGAGCTATCCAGTATAAATAAAGTTAGTTTAGTTTAGGTTTCCTCCTGTAGTAACACTGGATCAATAAGAGATGATCCTTACTGGACCTCTAGGAAGAACAGTTTAGAACTGATAGAGCTATCCAGTATAAATAAAGTTAGTTTAGTTTAGGTTTCCTCCTGTAGTAACACTGGATCAATAAGAGATGATCCTTACTGGACCTCTAGGAAGAACAGTTTAGAACTGATAGAGCTATCCAGTATAAATAAAGTTAGGTTAGTTTAGGTTGCCTCTTGTAGTAACACTGGATCAATAAGAGATGATCTTACTGGACCTCTAGGAAGAACAGTTTAGAACTGATAGAGCTATCCAGTATAAATAAAGTTAGTTTAGTTTAGGTTTCCTCCTGTAGTAACACTGGATCAATAAGAGATGATCCTTACTGGACCTCTAGGAAGAACAGTTTAGAACTGATAGAGCTATCCAGTATAAATAAAGTTAGGTTAGTTTAGGTTGCCTCTTGTAGTAACACTGCAACCAATAATGGTTGTAGTTTTAATGCACAACTTGGGGAGCTGTTCAATACTTCATAACCTGTATTGGTTGACTTAAAACTTTTATGCTTGGAATAGTTCTTTTATTTAAAGCTGAGTACCATAATTATCATGCTATTAACAATTTATTGCATCATATGATTGTTTTTTTCTTCCAAGGATAACAAGTGCATTGGACAGCAGTGGACAACAGAAAGCATCTCTGGATGAATGGCGTAGGAAATGTGAGACTATTGGTGATTGGATGGACTCTGTTGAGGACAGTGTTGAAGTCCTGGAAACCAGAAAACCATCCAGTGATATAATAAGCGCAAAATATCAAATGAGCGAATGTGATGTAAGTCATCTATCAGACATGTTAATAGGCAATCATATTCTATCTAGTTCGAATGGTTGATACTTGAATTATTATATAAGCCAACTCAAAAGATCGAACCCAGAGCCTTTTTATTTTCTTAGACTTTGTTATCTTTTCTGTATGCCAAGATTTTCGACTTTGTTTTATATACAAATGTATTTAAATGATGTCACACTACATAATGAATTTAATAATAATGAGTTTGTAGAAAGAAAACGTTTCCTTGTCAAACATGTGATAATTCCACTGACATTGAAAGTTATATACTTTACGAACTATCAAAGTATCATTTCGTCTGCAAATTTGAGTTAATGACAATTTTTTCAAGCTGAAAACAGTCTTCTGTAAAATAACATTATGCAGTTTGACGTCATTTAAGTCATATTGGCATGCCAGACAAAGTCCAATATCTTGATATATACGAAAGATAACAAAGTCTTAGATGAACTCTTCAAATGAACTTTGCAATTCAATAAAAAAAATCTTGCATAGGCACTTTAATCCCAGGAGTATATTGTTTATCGCTGACTTGCTCTGGAACTCATTATTTTTCCTCAGGCTCTTCAAGAGAAGATCAAATCAGACGAAGTGCCAATCTCGATATTCGCATACGGCGAAGAAGTTCGTAAGGAACCAAGCATAAATCCTGATCAGAAATCCAAGATCGGATTACAAATGGCCGAGATGAAGAAGGAGATTGGAAAACTGTCTGACAGGGCTGGAGGAGCAAAGCACAGGCAAGTAGTTTGTTGAAGATTATAATTTCACCTCGTTTGCCCATGAGAGAATGCTTCCATTTTGGCTCTACCAAAACAAAATAAATATAAGATTTCCTTCTCTGCAGATACAAACGAGCAGTTGACAAACTCGAGGCTGAGAGAAAGCAGAAATTAGCAACGTTAAAGAAAACTTATCAAGACTTGGATAAACAGATTGATATTTTGAAAGATAAGGATGATAAGATTGGAAAAGTCGAAGGAGATCCAGCAGCCGTTCGAGCCAAAGAAACTCTGATTGAGGTAAAGTTGTCTTTGATTAATATTTCATATACATTGTGTTAAGCTGAGCATAAATAGAAAGCTCAGTAAAGTGTATAACAGATCTAGAATATATATTTTTGTTGCTGACACCAAAATCCAAAAATAAAAATTTCTTATATGCATGTCAAAAATAAAACTTCCTGCAGATTTCAGAAAACGGTGACGTATGCCGAAAACAGACGTATTTTAATAGTTACAAACCCTGGTCCTAAGGTATCTGAGGTTTTTAAGTAAAAATATGAAAATTTCGAGTTTCAGCTTCGAACCATCTTGGAGTAAACGGCAAATATTTGACTCATCAGGTGGCCAGAAGAAATTTTTATCTGTGCTCAAAATATCTTTTAAAAGCAAACGTTTTATCAGAAATGATGTGTTATATTCATTGTGTACCCTAATAGTAATAATTATATCTAGTAGTATTATTTCAGGATTTTCTTGTTAACGTGTTATTTCTTGACGTTTGTGATGTTACTCTGAGTGTATATCCACACCGGGCGAGCTTGAAAAATATGCCTGACCACGGTGGGAATCGAACCTACGACCTTTGGAATACTAGCCCAATGCTCTGCCAACTGAGCTACGTGGTCAGGTCGGTTGGAGTATGCGATATTTCGGAACCGAGTCTAGTTCCTTCGATATCAATGCAATCTAATAATCATGAGAGTAACATCACACAAGCATCTTATTCACCTGAGTACATTTAGCCTGCGAACAGGCTCTCAAGCTGAATTGAGAGCCTGCATCGATGACTAATGAATTTGAATATCTGCGTCTCAAATCGTGACGCGAAATTCTCATTGGTCAGATGCTATAATTTATATGTTTCCGCTGAGCTCTATATATGTCAACTGAAGCACTATGCATAAAAAAAACACATTAACTGATCAAATTGGTCTTGGCCGTCTTATATCAAGGCACGAAATGTTTTCTTTTGAGAAAACAGTATTTAAAACATTTGAACTTTTGCTTGAATATCTTATATTTCGGAAAACAGTATAAAATGTACGGTCTAAATTTAGTTTGCACGGTCTAAATTTAGTTTGCACGAAAGTTGTAAACAACACCATATAAGGATAGACATTCCATATTTGGAAAAATGAACGTTACGGGGCAGATATTCAAATTCATTAGTCATCGATGCAGGCTCTCAATTCAGCTTGAGAGCCTGTTCGCAGGCTAGAGTACATTACACCAACACAGCAAATATCGTGTTATTGTTGTTCTTCTATAGTTACTTGTATCCGACATTCAAGTATTCCAGCCTCGTTTCGATGACTTCCGTCAAACCACGTGGGAGGTCTTGGAAGATCCAACAACGGACCAATCACAGCGAGATAACCTCCAGAAGGAAGTGACGTCATTAGAAGAACGCTGGGGGTTCCTCATCCGCTCTGTGTATTCCAGGAGTGAAGCGTAAGTGTGTCATGTGGAAACAGTTCATATATTAACCTATATTATATATTAGCCTGACTATCAGGCTCTATTTTTCCCATCCTTAAATGCGGGTGGACGGAAGGGGAAAGTGGGCTTGACACTATTGACTTACTATCTATTTAATGACACTGTTGCTTGTAGAACAAAGAGAGCACAATCCTTTTTTACCTTTAAATATTTTAACTAGATTAGCAATATTAGTTCTGTATCTATATTGTGTAAATACCTAGATTTGATTAATTTTTATTGTAATGTATTAAGATCGCTAATTCAGTTGTTATAACTGCGAGAGAGGTTTTTTCATGAACTGCTATAAACTACCTAATAATAATAATAATAATACATAATACATAATACATAATACATAATACATAATACATAATAATACATAATAATACATAATAATACATAATCCGACTTTTCACTTGGATTGGTCTATGAGACAAAAATTTAGTAGTATTCGATTAATTTATCATGATATAAAGATTGAAGAACACTTTCAATTTTCAAACGTTATGGGAGAATTTTAAGGAATCATTATATCATACTTCTTTATCTGTCATTTGAGATTGTGAAGTTGTACAGTCATATTTTCCAATATTTTGTATGCACTTTTGGGTCCCCGATACTTTTTCAGATCTGATGCAGGAATGTCAGATTGTAGCAAATAACTATATGGTTTGAACGTCACAAAAGTGAAATTCAAACCAGCGTGGTATCATCATTGATACTAGTTTAAAAATATTTCATTTCTTTTCTCCAGTGCAAAAAGCCTCATTTCTAGTCTACCTCAAGGTGGTGTCCTGGAAGAACTGATCATTGTTGAGAATCGTCGTCATGATTATAACATCGACTGGAGAACTCACCACGATCTGTTTGGAGCGCCTGAAGGGTGAGTGTCTTGTTTCTGCTCGATCAGCAGGCCTGTATAGATTATTTTGTCGAGGTAGCCAATCTTTGAACGGAGTTAGGCATAGGGTCTAGGGGCCACCAAGTACACCAACTCGTAGCCTGGGGCAAGAGTCAATCCTGATATCAAACTGGTGTACGGCATGCGCCAAGAGCTTTTGAATTTGGCTCAATATCTATTTTACCCTTATTTTTTAGACTATTTTTTGACTTGATACTCATTTCCTGCAAGGTTCAGACGATAGCTACAGTAGCTTCACTCCCTACCTACGGTTTTGGAGTTGAACTGTAACTTCAAAATTCTTAATTCGACGTTTTTAAATAGGATCTTTTAACATTTGAATTTGAAGCTAATCCCTTGGAATTTGGAGCTAGTCCATCGTTGCTCTGTCTCGTTAACCACTCCAGCATGACGTGACGAACAAAGATATTTTCCTACTAAGACAGGATACTGATATAAATCAAATCAGATGATATAAATATTCAGCCTTAAGAGCTGAAGGAGCAACAACTGATGTAAATTTTCGCTTGCCAAACTTGTGCAATTCTTGTTTTAATTTGGCCTTTCCATGACTGATTGCGAACTCTTCTAATCTTTTATAAGCTTTGTTGCTATTCTCAATTACGTTAGACCCAGGCTTTAATAAACACAGGTATTTCACTCAATAGAACTAAACATTGAAGGGTTTTTCTAGATGGAAATTTCAAACTGTAAATCTTTTACATCAAAATATTTATTTTTCATGCAGACATGATGAAGGTGCTGTTGATGAGCAGATCTATCGTGAACGCCTCATGACAAGATGGAAACGAGAATGTAGAGAAGTTGACGAAGCACTCTCAGATGTTGAACGCGAGAGTTCGGAACTCGGAGAAATTCTTGATGATCCCAGCAAGTCCGCCATGAAGAAAGCAAAGATGGAGGTACGATTCTTGAACAATGACGGAATATTTAAGCGAAAGGATGATTGATTGCACTAGTAGAAAAAATTGGGAAGATGTTGTAAAATCCTCCTGCAAATTATCAACTTTCCGATTCCGATCTTTATTGTCAACAAACCACAACAAATATTATCGCCATGTAATTGTACATTTATTTTTTTTATTTAGGTAATCCACAATGGTTTGAAAAAGGTTGAGAAAGAGTACAATGACTTGCCACAATATGCCAAGCTACTTTTGGATGATCCAAAGTTGACTGATGAAGACCGTGAGAAGATTCAAGGTGATCTTGACTCGTACAAGATTCGCCATGATGAAATTCTTAACTTTGTCACTGAGAGAGAGGAAACGTAAGTATTGTATCAATTTGTCGAAAAGAGGAAATACTTATTCCAATTACTGAGATGAGGAAATGCATGAACTTGTAGTTAAACTTATTTGGAGCAAAGTAGACTTCAGACAGGTTTGGATGGACATCCTTATTGGACCTCTTGGGAGGACAGTTTAGAACCCAAGTATAAATAAAATTAGTTTAGGCTTCCTACTGTAGTAACACCCTTGCCTGTCTCCCTCCCCCTCCCCAACAAAAAATCTACCTATACGTAATTAGATTTGCATGTATCATTTTAAACTTACTGTATACTATATACGTATTTAGGATCAAGAAACAAGAACCTCCTAAGTCGACAGTTGTGGTCACGGAGAGTTATGCGAAGAAAAAGGAAGTCCCTGCAGATATCATTGTGCCAGAATTGGCAATTACAGAGGAGAGGTTGGTTTATCTTGTATTTTATTTTTAGTGGTCAAATTATACGTAGGTATCGTCCGACCTCTAGGAAGAACTGTTTAGAACTGATAGAGCTATCCAGTATAAATAAAATTAGTTTAGTTTAGGTTTCCTCGTTTAGTGACACTGGATCAATAAGAGATGATTCTTACTGGACCTCTAGGAAGAACAGTTTAGAACTGACAGAGCTATCCAATATAAATAAAGTTAGTTTAGTTTGGGTTTCCTCCTATTACTACACTGGATCAATAAGAGATGATACTTACTGGACCTCTAGGGAGAACATTTAGAACTGATAAAGCTTCCCAGTATAAATAAAGTTAGTTTAGTTTAGGTTTCCTCCTGTAGTAATACTGGATCAATAAGAGATGATCCTTACTGGACCTCTAGGGAGAACAGTTTAGAACTGACAAAGCTATCCAGTACAAATAAAGTTAGTTTAGTTTAGGTTTCCTCCTGTAGTAACACTGGCTCAATAAGAGATGATCCTTACTAGACTGCTAAAAAGAAGAATTTATGTCACTTTTAGTTACAGTTAATTTGAAAGATGTCTGTGTGCTACTGTGAACTAAGAAATTACTTTTACATTTTACTAATAATGAACTCTACTATTCAGCTCTCCAGATACATTATTCAGTGCACCGGATACGGATACTTTAAGTAATTCAGAAGACATTGAGAGATGGTGGGGTGATGATCGCAACATTGTAAACTGGATTGACGAGGCAGATGAGCAAGTTAGGCAAGTGAACAGCGAACCAGCAGATCTGATTACAACACGAAAACAACATGCAAATATCGAGAGAATTACTCAGGAGATAGGGCTGTATGAAACCAATGTGACTCTGCTTGAAAACAAAGCCAATGTTATTGTCAACGATCCTGTCACAAGGAGTGAAGATCGTCAAAATGTTGAGGATGAAGTGCAAACTGTGAAGAGGAGTTGGGATAATTTGAAAGAAAAAGCTTTCAATGTTGAAAGAAAGTAAGTACTGCCCTATGTATCCATCTCGCAAATAATGCTGCTAGTTAATAAGTTCCAGGTTCCTTAATAAGCCCATCATTCTAATAAGCTTCCCTCTCTCTCTCTAATAAGCCTGTCCTTCTCTAATAAGTCCACATGTAAGCCTTCATATCTCTAATAAGGCTCTCCCTCTCTAATAAGCTACCCTCTCTCTAATAAGCTACCCTCTCTCTAATAAGCCCCCTCTCTAATAAGCTACCCTCTCTCTAATAAGCCCCCTCTCTAATAAGTCACCCTCTCTCTAATAAAGCTTCCTTTAATAAGCCACCGTCTCTCTAATAAACCACCCTCTCTCTAATAAACCACCCTCTCTGTAATAAGCCACCCTCTCTCTAGATAATGAGCCCCCTCTCTCTAATAAATCACCCTCTCTTTAATAATCTACCCTGTCTCTAATAAGCTCACCTCTCTAATAAGCCCACCTCTCTAATAAGCCCACCTCTCTCTAATAAGCCTCCCTCTCTCTAATAAGCCTCCCTCTTTCTAATAAACATGCCTCTCTCTAATAAGCCCACCTCTCCAATAAGCCCACCTCTCCAATAAGCCCACCTCTCTAATAAGCCCACCTCTCTAATAAGCCCACCTCTCTAATAAGCCCACCTCTCTAATACGCCCACCTTTCTAATAAGCCCACCTCTCTAATAAGCCCACCTCTCTCTAATAAACCCACCTCTCTAATAAGCCCACCTCTGTAATACGCCCACCTTTCTAATAAGCCCTCCTCTCTCGAATAAGCCCACCTCTCTCTAATAAGCCCACCTCTCTAATAAGCCCACCTTTCTAATAAGCCCACCTTTCTAATAAGCCCACCTCTCTCTAATAAACATGCCTCTCTCTAATAAACATGCCTCTCTCTAATAAACATGCCTCTCTCTAATAAGCCCACCTCTCTAATAAGCCCACCTCTCTAAACCTTGCTATTCTCAATAACAATAACAACTGACATTTGTTTAGTCTTTACGAGCAAGTGAACAAACTTCAGGAATACTTGAGTTGGACCCAGAAATCAGAAGCATTATCAGGATGGTTAGAGGATACTGAGAGAAGTCTGGATTCTTGTGCAGTACCAAGCAGTAATCCAGTGGAGCGAGAGAAACAAACACTGTTCCTTGGGGTAATATATGCTTATACAAACACTTTTATCCCCGGGTTGTACGAGGCCGAATAACACCATACACCAGGTTGTGAAATTGTGAATTTTTTTTATTTTTTCTCATCACAGAAATTTTTGAAAGAATGTGGTCAGAATCAAGAGAGTGTCGACGATGTTCTAAGTCATGGAAATTTGGTTGTCAACAAGAACTTGGTTCCAGAACAACATCTTGACAAGATCAAAGAAGATCTGAAGGATTATCGAGAAAGATGGAATGAATTGTTGAAGAAGGCAGAACATGTTCAAGAAAGGTAACGAGGGATGAACCTGCAACCTTTTCTGTCGATCATAAGCACTTCCTTCACTTGTTTATACATACTTAGCTTGTTTAAGCTTTTTAATCCAACATCGGAATGCCTTTTTGTTTATTAGTCATTCAGTACTGTTGTAAACAGTTTATGTATCCGAATATTCGAATCCGGAAACTGTAGCGAATCTGCAACCTTTCGCTCTGATGGCATTCATGACAGCCTACTGACCTACCACCTAAATGAACGAATATTGTTAATAATCAGGTCCACAGTCGCGATACAAGATATTCCAAATCCAATTTAGTATGTCCTCGATATAACAGGGAAACAGAACGTGGTCGAACATTAACTGTTACTATTGCCAAATTACGGAACAGTTTGTCATTAGAACTTAGAAGTCTCTCAAGGCACATACATGTGGACATATGTTTTTGATGATCAACAGTCACTACATCATTTTAATGTGTAGTTCTTATTAGTTTTTAACCTATTTTAATTGTATTTTATTCCATTGCATTGTATTTTAGATGTACATGTACTTTACCTAAATTGAGAAATGATCTGGTTCAGAAAATGATGCCCTTTCTTTTGTTATTTCAGGCTAAATAGTGGCAAGAAAGATCTTCAAAAACTGGAAGACAATCAGAGAGAGTATGTAGTCATAACTACATGGATAACTACAATTGAAAAACGTTTACAAGAATTAAAAGATGATACCAGCAGCGATGATGAAGCATTGAAAAAACGACGTGTTATTATATTGGTAAGAAATATAAAGAATAATAAATTCTCTGCATTAAAATATCAGATTTTCTTCTTTCGACAGTATTCTATATTAGCCAGTCGCTTAGATAAATGTTCCTATGTCAATATTAATATAATTTCAACTGGAATGGTGAGAGGTTATACCAACATCAATCATATTATCCTAATTTTGATCGACATTTTTATCTAAACCTTTCCAATAAACCGCAAATTTGTCTCAATTCACTCCATCTTACACGTGTCCCCCCCCCCCCAATGCAAATTTGTTCCACGCCCTCTGAAATTCATCTTAAGTCGAAATGGACCAGCTTCTCAAGGAGTTCCTGATATAATTTGGCCTCGTACTGGGCTATAAACAAATTTGGCTAAGCTAACTTTCACTGTACGTTACCTGACAAGTTTTGAAACCTGCAAGTCTAGTTACTGTTATGAAACCTGCATGTCTAGTTACTGTTATGAAACCTGCATGTCTAGTTACTGTTATGAAACCTGCATGTCTAGTTACTGTTATAACATGGAACTCATTCTAATGCATTTACACATTAATTTGACATTGGTCAACACAGTAAGAGAAGTACAAGTTCCTTATAGAAGGGTTTATTCGAAGTCACTCAACATTAATCCATGTTGTTTTTTCAACATCCACAGCTATATTTTCTAAAGCGTCCATAAATGTCTTGCAGGAGATTATTGAAGAGATCACAACCTACAGAATTCGTCTTCGCCGACTCATTGATGACAATGAAAACTTGGCAAACAAAGACACACTTTCTCCTGAAGACCGGGATAAACTTGTACAAGATACAAAAGATTTGGAAAAACGGTTGGATGGTCTCGATGATGATGCCAAGAAAGATGAATCTAGGTACATATTCATTGTAAATTAAACATGATCTTTACTGGGCCTCTAGGAAGAACAGTATACAACTGATAGAGCTATCCAGTATAAATAAAGTTAGTTTATTTTAGGTTTCCTCCTGTAGTAACACTGGATCAATAAGAGATGATCCTTACTGGACCTCTAGGAAGAACAGTTTAGAACTGATAGAGCTATCCAGTTTAAATAAAGTTAGTTTAGTTTAGGTTTCCTCCTGTAGTAACACTGGATCAATAAGAGATGACACTTACTGGATCTCTAGGAAGAACAGTTTAGAACTGATAGAGCTATCCAGTTTAAATAAAGTTAGTTTAGTTTAGGTTTCCTCCTGTAGTAACACTGGATCAATAAGAGATGACGCTTACTGGATCTCTAGGAAGAACAGTATACAACTGATAAAGCTCTCCAGTATAAGTAAAGTTAGTTTAGTTTAGGTTTTTCTCCTGTAGTAACACTGGATCAACAAGATGATCTTTACTGCACCTCCAGGAAGAACAATTTAGAACTAATAGAGCTATGCAGTATAAATAAAGTTAGCTAATGTTATGTTAATTTGTATTTCCAGTCTAAATGATCAACTGGATACCAACACAACGAAACTAGATGATTGGCAGAAAAAAGCAGACGATCTTGACAAATGGATTATTACAACAACGACAGAAATCAAATCATTTAATGTTCCACCTGTCGACGAAACGGATAAAGAAAAACAGAACAAGTATTTGGAGGTAAGCAGAGCAATATTGTGAATGAACCAGACAATTATGCATGTAGTCTTGGAAATCCGAAAATCTCGGAGCGAAACAGATCAAGCTGGAATGTACTAGTGCCAGCAGTGAGTTTGAACAAAACCGCGAGTAAATTGAGGTCTGGTGTGAGAAACGTTGCAGCAAATTTTATGAGACGGTTATGGGTAATACAGATCACAAGTTTTATTATATGCTGCCGTGATATAATCTAAGAAGACAGAGTCCTTTTGAGTGTACACGAACCAATTGTTTTAGGGACGCCTAATCAGTAGATATTTATACAAATTTCATGTAATACAGTACAGTATATCGTTTACTGACCCCAGGAATAAGGATACAATTTTATTTCTATGATCGAATATACTATATCGTTAACTCTTTGATTTTTTTTGTAAATTTTGCGCAATTACTATTTTAATCATATTCAAAAATCAATAATTTATGAGGAAAACACAAAGAAAAATCATAAGCGTGTCGTATATTTATATGTATAGAGATTTCCCTTGATTTACATATTATTGCAATTTTTCGCGATTGAATATTGCTAGGAGTTTGCTAAACAAAAGCAAGAGGGTGATGAGCGTGTCAAGGATGTTGTGTCCAGTGGACGACAGCTCGTGAGTGAAGGTGTTATACCTTCTGACAAACGTGACAAATTTGAGTTTGATCTGGAGAATATGCCTGGAAGCTGGGACAGTGTCGTGAACATGGCTGATGAATCTAAAGATAAGTAAGTTCTTAATCTCTTCATGTTGTTGTCTTTAACATATACACACAAAGTGTATGTTTTAAGGAATGACACTTGCTGGACCTCTAGGGAGAACAGTTTAGAACTGATAGAACTATCCAGTATAAATAAAGTTAGTTTAGTTTAGGATTCCTCCTGTAGTAACACTGGCTCAACAGGAGATGATCCTTACTGGACCTCTAGGGAAGAACAGTTTAGAACTGATAGAGCTATCCAGTATAAATAAAGTTAGTTTAGTTTAGGTTTCCCCCTGTAGTAACACTGGATCAATAAGAGATGATCCTTACTGGACCTCTAGGAAGAACAGTTTAGAACTGATAGAGCTATCCAGTATAAATAAAGTTAGTTTAGTTTAGGTTTCCTCCTGTAATAACACTGGATCAATAAGAGATTATCCTTACTGGACCTCTAGGGAGAACAGTTTAGAACTGATAAAGCTATCCAGTATAAATAAAGTTAGTTTAGTTTAGGTTTCCTCCTGTAGTAACACTGGATCAATAAGAGATGATCCTTACTGGACCTCTAGGAAGAACAGTTTAGAACTGATAGAGCTATCCAGTATAAACTATCCAGTTTGACCTGATTTGACACAAAAACATCTGTAAGTTAAATTAAATCGGTCAAAGCTGTAAACCCCAGGAGCGAAAATCATGTTAACCTACAATGTATTACTATCGTTGCCTTTGAACTCCAGCATGTAATTCTATTTTCTATTTAGTTTGGAAAAGGCTGACAAAACTTCTCATGACTATGACATCTGGTGCAAAGATGCTGATGAAACGAAGGAAATTATTGAAAG
>CACRXK020005659.1:0-26768 GCA_902702795.2 Paramuricea clavata
TGACCGCCAGTGGTGTCTTGCCCCCATATGCAAATAGCTTGATGTTTGTCGGTGTCAACTTTACTTCCCCCCGAGTCTTTTCTTTAAAGCTGCGGAAGTGTGCCTCATCCCAGACGTCTTTTTGGGTCCCGGTATCCGGCTGCCACAGAATATCTTGGTCGTTAGTGCGGACTCTCATCAGCGATGGCTTTTCCCTCATCCCAAGATTGTTAACACCGAAAGGTGATTTGTCCCGATAACAGTCCGATCGTAATATAAACAAATGTAACACAACATATAACAATTACTGCAGTAATAAATTTACGTGGTGTTTCCACAAACAAAACTATTAACGTTTCGTTGTTTACAATACAACATCTTCAGAGCAACCTAAATTAATTTACAGGTCATGGTATATATATTTACAATATAATGGTTTAATATTAGAGGGGTGAATAGGTTTTCGGATCGTCGGATTTCACAGAAAAAATTGTCCGGATTTCGTATCTGGCGAATGTTTCACACGGATTTCGGATCTTATTAATACAGCAGATTGCGGATTTATCTAATATTTTGGCTCGGATCGCGGATTTTGCTTCAAATCGGCGAATTTGTATACCCCTATTCACCCCCATACAAACGGTTACATAGTTTGAAAGAAGAAATGAATAGAATGAAAGGAAAACAACTTATCAGTAATTAGTTAATAAGTAAAGTATTTGCTGGTCTCTGCTCTTTATCTTTAAACTAAAATTTCCGCCTGGTGTATCAATTACTCGTGAGATTGTTTAGAAAATATTCTTATCTGTGGTGCACTGTTCACCTGAGATTTGAATGTTTGCTAGACGAATATATCAAATTTCCTCCTGTTTTCACGGATTAATAAACTATATTGATGTTGATAGTCCCATCCATTTGTTCCTAGAGGTCAAGTAAAGATCATCCCTCTTTGGTCCAAAGGGTCTGAATGAGTCCGAGTCATATTTTGCAATGAGAACACGGAAACAAAGCAACAAAGTCATAGGGAACAAGGGAATATGTAAGCTGGGGGACAAGGGAACATGGTTTCCATGGGAACATTAGAGGGGACCCTCCCCCCCCCCCCATTGGAGAACGTCCTAAATGGTCTGAAATCGACTTCAATTTTTTTAGCCTGATGGAGTGAAACCGGAAGTGATCTTGTAAGACTGAAGTATGATCATAAAAATTACAGTGGAAGAAATTTCTTTGGGGTGGAAGGTAATTGCCCCGATCTTTACGGTCAAATTTGAGTGTAGATGGGGAGCTTGTCCAAAAATTCAGGAGGTTTTGACCAAACATTCCGCCACTGGAAAGCTGCATGCATATAATGTGGGAATCAAATTCTGATCTTCACCTATGTTCTACCAACATCCCTACCGGTCATTGGCAGGCATTCAACAATTTTCATCACATTTTTGGCTCTTTTAACGAAACGACGAATCGTTTATATAATTAACATTATACGATACTTCTAGTAATAGTAATATTATTCCTAGAAAGATGACATTCTAGTAATTTGTTGTATTTATGCCCGTAATGACTGCGAAATCTGACTCATAATTAATGAACTTCCTCTCCTCAGTTACTGATAATCATGATCTTCACCAATAACCTTCACTAATAAACCCACCCTCTGTGTAATAAACTGTCACCCCCCTTCAAAGATGACGTAATTGGCGTTAATCGACGGCCGACCCCTCACAAGTTTTCAACTAAATTTCCAATGAGGAAAGAGACAAAAATAACGAGACATTTATTAACAATGTACATATTATGACACAGTCCATTTGCAAGTGTGAGATTGTTTTAATTGCCTAGATCTACAGATACTAATTTGCATCTGTCGGTGTGACTTGCTATGGTTAAAAATTTTTTTAAATGTCAATAGTCATATAATTATCCTAATTTGAAGGCCTCAAACCTTACTGTTCTGTTCTTGCCATATTTAAATAGAAGTCTTCAAATGCTTAACATTTATGCCTTCATTTACAGCTGTTCCATTTCAATCTGAAACATAAACAAAGATATTCTAGTAAGCAAAACTGTTATATTACTGGGAAAATATCAGGACTTTGTTAAAACTAACTGGATCATTCAAAGATATCTTAGTTTATAGTAAAATAGAAATTTTTCACTGTTTCCATTAGATGAATTGCAAACCAATTTTTTTTAAACCAAAAATTCACCTAACAACACCATATCGGGTCGAGAAGAAGACTTTCTAAGGGCGCCTTTGGCAGCCACCTCATGACTCGTGTTTGACCACGAAGCATTTAGGGTTTAATCCCAACCCATCTTCTCAACATTCCCTGTGGGAGTAAACCGAAGTACCAGGAGAAAACCCACGACGACTTTCGGTAGAGCGTTGACAAAATTCTTTTCACATAAGTGTCATGAGTTCGCAGAGAGAATTGAACCTACGATCTCAGAGGTGAAATGCGCTTGTTCTGACGATTGTGCCACCGAAGCCTTACTAATTAATTGCGTTAGTTAGTCAATCAATTAGTAAAGCCCGGCGCACACAAGTGCTATGTGCTTAGCAAAATGTCGTTCATGACCGATTGCATAAGGAGAAAACTCTCGTGTGCGGTGCACTTTTGTACGTTTTTCGTCACTCGTGACGCGTAAGACAAATATCCAACGTATTGAATATTTTTGTCACGAATGAACATTTCCTCCACGTGTGCACGCTCGAAAAGCTATCACCTTTCATTGTAGATCGAATAGGCATGCGTAATAAAACATAATGTGATGCTTGAGTAGCGACATATGAATATTCCTCATAAATTATTTTCCTTTATTAGGCATGCCTATTCGATTTACAATGAAAGGTGATAGCTTTTCGAGCGCGCACACGTGGAGGAAATGTTCATTCGTGACAAAAAATATTCAACACGTTGGATATTTTGCTAAGCACATAGCACTTGTGTGCGCCTGGCTTAAGTTCGTTAGTTCAGCTGCTGTTGGCTTGTTCATCAATAGAGTGGCAGCATTTATCTACTTGGTAGGTATCTGGTTAATGCCTTGGCGGCTAATTGCTTTATTAATCGCCTAGTTAATTGAAAGACTTGCTAATTGGTTGATTTCTAATCGATTGGTTAATTCCCGTTTGGATCCTTGATTAGGAGGAGAAAGGTTATTGCTTAATTGTATTATTATTATTAATTACAATTGTGAAGTCCATATCCGCAACTTTACAGCCTTCGTACAACCAGCCCCTGGTTAATCAACTGATCAAAACTTAGCTCAGAAATTTCAAGGGCAAACTAACCATTGACTAGAACCTCGCAGTCACATTTAGCCGTTCCCGCGACATTGGTAGCCACACATTCATATATTCCTTCGTCTTCGATTTGAATATTCTTTATGCTCAGACTGTGGACACTCCCTTGACAGATAATCGCGTGACGTTTGTCTTTACTGGTCAGCAGACGTTCATCCAAGAACCACTGTACTATTGGTTTGGGATCACCGCTGACAACAGTTTCAAGACTTATATCATTGCCTTCCAACACTTCACAATCTTTTAGCTTGACTAAAAATTCTGGACATGTATTTCTGAAAATATGCAACAATGGAAAATTGAAGTTATGTAACATCCTCATGAACTTGAAGAAGCGAAATATATATGTGGCCCAACCCATCCTGTGAATATTTCGTGTGGGAGGAACTCGGAGTACCCAGAGAAAAGTACCGTGAGAGTGTTGAAGGACTCTTTCACATAAGTGTCACGAGTCTACAGAATCGAATCTACAATCTCAGAGCTGAAAATCGCTTGTTTTGATGATTGCGCCAACATGTTTTGTTTTCAATCACAACTCTAACCCTAATCCTATTGGACGTGTCATATATACATACCCATATGGTTTAAATTTCATCATGCTAGCCTCTCTCAACTTTTTTGAGATACAGACTAAGCTTGTTTGCAGGAGGGGCGTAATTGCTAGTTATTCCACATTCCAAATACTTAACTACTATGCATTTGGTTATTTACAAGTTAAATTAAACACTTTAAAAGGAAATTGAGGAAGTTCAAAAACAATAAGTGCGTGATGAATACACGTAACCATCTGCCAGTCTGGACAAACTAAGTAAAACGTTTGCGAAAAATCGCGATGGCTCCTTAGTTATTTATTTGTTTCCCTACCCTTCAGATTTGGCAACTTTCTCTTCGACGGTAACAATTCAAAATATTCCAAGGATTACAGATTCTTCGCGGGTGATTTGTAAGTCCCTAGAGTCCGAAACCCCAACCAAAGAGCCTCTCGATATCAACTAATTACCTGTGCTGTTCCTCAGCATCCTTTTTCTTCTCCTGTTCTCTCTTGTTTCCCTCCGTCTTCTTCACATTCTCAATCTTCTTCTTATCCTCTACTTTGGCTCTCTGTTTCTCTTGCTCTGGAGAATCCTTTCCTTCCTGCCCTTTGCCTTCCGTTTTCACTTCTCCTTTGCCATCACCGAACGTACTAGAAATATCCGACACGACGCTCGAGATCTCCTGTGCCGTCTCAGTAGCCGACTGGTCAGCTTCTTCTTTGCGCGACTTCAGCAAATCAAGCAACTCGGCATCGCTACGTCTTCGTGTCATCCTCGGGCGTTCGATAGGCTTCGGTGGCTCGTCTTTCTCCGTAAACAACTCCTCGGTGACGGATCTCTTCCTCTCGCCCATAGACTCAAGTTCCTCGGGGGATATATAAGTCGGTTTTGGGTTCTTGTTTTGCTCGCTCTCGGCTCTGTCCGCGAGTTTCTGTTGCAGATCACGCAAGCGCGGCAAATATCCCTCTTCAAGTTCAACCGGTTTGACCGGTAATGGTGTTGACGTCAGAAACTCCCCGGATGCAAGTTTCTGTTTCATGTCCTTGACGCTAGAACGCGAGGCGAGCGGGGTCATGTCTTCAGTCGCAGAGCTACTACCGTACGACGAACGTCGACCGAAGTCAACTTCGCTGCTCGAATGAGACCGAGAGATTCCCGACGACGAGCGAGAGCGGGGTTTTGGGAGAACTTTGGGTGGGTTGAATTGCCCAGTTTGGAATTTCTTCCGAGAGCTCCAGTATTTCGCATCCAAGCCGACGTCCATGTCGTTCAATGCTTCGATATCGGCCGGCTTTGGCAAATGGGTCCACAGGGGTGCTTCATGAGGGTCAATTGAAAACCGCCATTTCATTGTTTGCTGCCTAGATCGTTCCATAGCTAGATTTTTATGTACTTCCCTCTTCGGACCTTTGATTGGAGGGTGAGAGAGATTCAGAATTCCCTTTTCGGCGGCTAACTCACGATTTTTCGGCTCGTCGTCATGGTATTCGTTGTCTTGGAAAACGGAATCGCTGAATGACAACAACGAGCTGCGATCGGTTGACGAGGCTAAGCTCCGAGTGGCTGAGGGAATGCCTGAATCAATGACGTCATCGGACTCAATGCGCCTGCGCTGTTGTATCAGATATAAAGATAGTTCATCGTTCATATCGGGACCAGTAATACCCGTGGGCTCACCACGAGGGTTAAACTTGAGACCTTTCTTACTCGTGTCCAGTCTTCGCTCGAATTGTATCCGTTCTCTTTCCGTCTGCGGAAACCGAGCCTTTACCGTCGACCTGGAAACGAATGGTCAAAAGATAAGCTTCGGGGTAAAATAATAAGCCAAATCCAGAGATTCCATTTCGCATCCAAGTGACGCGTTTTGAGTCGGGATAAATTACACGGGAAACATTAAAACTCGCGGAAAACAAAAATTATTTCCATCGGGAGCAGTCATTAAAGGCACAGTTCAGCCTTTTGAATGATGGTTTTTAAGGCGTACTTTTAATTGAAAAACTAACTGTGAACTCGATGTTTTTAACAATAAAAAAAATGTTAAAAAATGTTAGGAACATTGAAATCATTGATCTTGAATTATGCTTAATTGATTTTCCTAGTTAGTTTTTTTTTCAATTAAAAGGGTTGTAATAGGCCTTAAAAACCATCATCCAATAGGCTGAACTGTGCCTTTAAGCGTATACTATTTAGGATTGGTTTACACTATCAACGTTTCTGTCATCACAGCAGGAATTTTGCATAGATAAACTCGACGTTTTGGAGGATTTGTAAGAAATATTTCAGAGAACTGACTTAGTGTTAATTGTTAAACACTGAGTCAGTTTCCTCAAACATTTCTTACAAATCCTTCAAAACTTAGAATTTACCTATGAAAAACTCCTACTGTAATCACATAAACTTTGATAGTGTAAACCAGCTTATAGATAAACATTGATGTACAGATAACATAAGTGAATAATTGAGTTCGAACAGGGGCGAATCCTGGCCCATCTTTTAAATTGCTTATGTCTCAAAGGAAGAGCTTTATAAACCAGAGACGCACCAAAGTTACAATTTGCATGTAATGCATTTATGTAAAATTTCTACTGTGATCACAGAAACTTTGATAGTGTAAACCAGCCTTGACACATCTCAAACTCATCAATAATTCATGAGTAAATAACCAACCATATTGCTTTATTTTGCTCACACAATAATATTGGACACCTGGTGAAGTCCCAGGACTGGATCAAAATTAATTCAATCCTCAGTTGGACTGGATCAAAATTAGTTCACCTCACTTTAAATTAACTAGGGAGCTTTAGATTTGACTACGAGTACGAGATTCGTCAAGCTAAACGCATGCTGTATGCTTACGCCATCCTGTACTGACGCGAAAAAGTCGTAGCCGTCGCCCATCTGAGTACGAAATTGTGGAGAAATCTCGTAGTCCTCACGACGACTTTTCAAAAAAAAACCAAAAAAAACAAAGAAAGTTAGCTTTTTTGTTTTCCAAAAATAATTTGTAGCATTTCTATAGCGTTTATCCGGCGCAAATAATATATTAGTACTAAATATCTGGCCTGTTTTTAATGTTATGACTTATTTACACGTTTTGTAGGGGATTTTAGTCTGCAGGAGATTTAGTTTATGAAACTTTTTCTCTCGTTGTTGGTTTACTGTTATAAAAGCAACATTTGAATCGAAACGAAAACGACTACGGTAATTTCTTCGCACGCGATCAAATCTCGTAGTCGTACTCGTAGTCAAATCTAAAGCTCCATAGTGATTTATTCGTATGAGATGTCATTTCAAATCCGACTTTGAGGACTGGACTAGATTTCAAGTTCTTGCATTTTGATCCAGTCCTCGGCTTCGCCTCGGGCTCGGCTGCGCGGACTTGAAATCTAGTCCAGTCCTCATAGTCGGATTTGAAATATTACGTCTCGAAACTCATTAATAATTCATGAGTAAATTAGCCAAACATATTGCTTTATTTTGCTCACATGATAATACTGGATACCTGGTGATGTATATTGATATATACAGTCTTAGGACTATTATTCGTATGAGATGTCATTTCAAATCCTCCAATTCGGGCTGGACTAGATTTCAAATTGCAAGGACTTGCAATCTGATCCAGTCCTCATAGTCGGATTTGAAATATTACGTAAAAGAAAACAAAACACCAACCTCCATCTTCGTTTTCTGACAAGATCCAACCAAGGAGGTTCCTTAAGGACAGGTTCCTCTGGCAATTGAGGTCTCTCGCGTATCCAGGAATTTGATGTCTTGAGGCTGCTTTTTGGTTTGTTGACGCCTCGGGCTGTTGTGGTCTTTGATGCCGTTCGCCATTCCTCGCTTACCTTACGAATGTATATTAAAAGTTTAAGTATTTTAGCACGAAACCTAGAAAATGTTTTTGGGATTCCGGTATCCCAAGAAATCCGCCCCCCCCCCAGTTTTGGTGTTTTGGTCCCTGTGGAGCGAGTTTCCAGGATAAACTTCTTCCTGGCAGGCAAATGCCCCTCCCTAGGAAACATACCTTCCTGCTTCTGTCACCGCTGCTTTGAGACTGTTTATCCATCTGATTGAGTTCCTCGTCCGTATAAAATTCACCTCCCCCTGGCGTCGTTCTCTGCTGTGCTAACTGAGACCACTCATCCTCCTTGACGCTACTCCCAGAGACCTTTCGTGCAGGGGGGTCATTGCGATTCTCCGAAGGTTGTACCTCGGGTTCAAACTCCGCATCTTCTTCACTGTCGTACCGCTGTCCTCTTAGCGCCGTGTTCGCATATTGCTCCTTCTTTTTCTGCAAGGCTGATTTCTGCGCATTCGCAGCAACAGCATTACTGTATGACCTGTATCCGTTCTTCCCATGTGCAAAACCTTCGTCGTCAATCTCCGGTGTCACTGGCCTAGACATGTGTAATACAGACGTGAAGATATACATATTTATATAATAACGTTAGGAATTCAAGCGCTTTCATTGGTCGAGAGCCATGATCTATTAGAGGACAGACGCGAATTACGTCACACAAAACTTTATCCAATAGCATTCCCTTATTTGTGTAGATCCTGTACGCGTGATATTTGTAAAATTTTGACTTTTTCAAATTTCCAAATGGGTGGATAAAAAGTAAGCTATTTGTTCTGCCCACATTATGACGTCATACTGTATATCTAAAACTGAACAGGCAACAGCAAAATCTTATCTATTTGTTAAATATTTTATATATCAGTAAGAACTACCCGCCAAAGCAATTTATTGCATCTGCCAAGAGTTAGAACAGAAATGGCGAAGAAATCTTTTTACTATAATGGAGCTAAGGCTTTTAATCGCTTAGGTCACAGTCTTCTCTAGATACTTTTAAACTTTCAATGGATTTTAACTTAAGTAATATATTAATATCATATCATAGCTAATAGTCTGACATTAGTGTAGTTTTTATAACATAATTGATAGAATGTACTATAGAACTTATTGTAGTTATATAGGGCTCTCGTTGATAACAGACCAGTTGTGGTCTGATGAGACCACCCTATCAAAATAAAAGTTTTATCTATCTATCAAGACCAATTTTAAATATTTAATCACGTCTTTTTGCCAAGACTTTCCAACTGAGGGTTTCAAAATGTTATATAGCTGTCCTCTTATCATAAGTTTCTCCCGTGATATATTGGCAACGAGTTTGTAGCAACTTTGTCGACAAGTTGTAATGATGTTATTATTAAGACAATTAAGTTTTTATAACCCATTGTGTTGCATCGCGCCCCAATTCGCCCAACTTGTCAAGTAAAATCTGTCTAATGCCAGACAATTTTACTTGCCAAGGAGAGAGTGCTGGCGCTCAATGAGTTAATTAAACTATCTGGCCATGCATGTGTTACTTAACTCATTAAGTTGCAATGCGCCCCAATGTGTCACATTCAAACCCTTTAATCTTTTCAAATAAAACTGCCAAATCAAATTAATTTCGCGCCCTGCAGGAAGTCTTCGCTTCATGTCAATCTCAATATCTCGCATTTATTAGGCAGTATGCATTGTACATCATTTAGAATTATTCATCATTTAGAATTTACAAAGTTTAAAATTGATAAACACAGCACAAATTTACGTATACTAGTATGGTATAAGATAGCTTAACAAATTATGCATTACGAAACCACGTCTTTAATGATTAAAGCATCAAAAACCCAGGTAAGAATAGAATATTTAATCATTCCTAATCACACTTTAAGGACAGCAAATTCTACCCAACTATCCCCATTTTTCCCAATTCTTACCTCTCCCAATTTTCATCCAATCCTGAAGGAACTTTCACAACATCCGGGAGTGCAGCATCAGATTTCAGCTCCAGTCCTTCCGCCGTCTCTCGGCTGATGTCCGGGTCAGCGCCATTCATGTGAATTTCTGGTACACCTAATAGAATACAAAAACAAAATCAGATCCATGTGCCTGATTAAACTGAATCTATTCGAAGATATTTGGGTATCTGGGACGAATCGCGGTTTTCGGGAGTGAGAAAGCCATGACAACTGGTCATGCTATGTCAATAAACCTACATCTAAATAGGTTAAAGGTTTGAATGTCTATTGATACGACCAATACTTCTCAAATCATAACGGCTGGAGGGTCGCCGGTCAAGGTGACCGGCCAACTCAATTTTAGCTCGGACATGCCGAATTTCTGGCTGGTCAAATTATTCAGCTTAAAGCAAAGCCTAGTAAAGTACACCTCTAAAAATGTGACTATTTTCACAGTATAGCATTACAAAAAGCCTTACTGTAATCAGTAATTAAAAACATAAAACAGCTTGCACTTCGCTAAAACAGCTTGCACTGCGCTAAAAGCATAGCCTTAACTCTTAAGCCAAAGGCATGGCCATGGGCTTTGTGACATACAGTGTGGGAAAGCTGGCGTACATTGAAGTTCTTTTCCCGCAATATATTCGACAACATGTTATTATAATACTTGACAACTTTATTTTGATTATTAATTAAAATGAAGATAAGTTTGATCTTTTACCGAAAGTGACCGGTGAAATGACCGGCAAGGTAAGAATTTGACCGGACAACTCCGCATTCTGGCCGGACATTGTCCGTTGACCGGCCGTTATTTTGCGCCCTGGCCGTGCGTATATCATAACATAAATGAAAATGAAAACTTACCATGGACGTCATTGCCCCCAGTCAATTCCTCATTCTCTTTCCTCTTGAGCCGTCGTTCGGCTCGTTTTCTCGATCGCTCGTCTGCATCCGCCATCTTATGACGTAATCATTCTTCACAAACCTGAAGAACAAATATTCGAGACACCGAATTTTCAACCATCTATTTTTAAAGACAGGTTCATGTACTACAACATCACACATGTTTCGCTACCTGGTTTAAGTAAACAAATTTTGACCCCGAACAAATTACATTGCCGGGAGGGTTACGATCGGCAATATTAATGAGGAAAACTGCTATGTTATTCCAAGATATAGTCGGCGAAGTTTTTGATTTATTGGTAGAATTTAGAGATTAAGGAAAGGTTAATTAAAGGGACACGAAAAATATTAGGTAACTCGTGCATAATTAAGAACTATACATGAAAAAATTTCTCAATTCTGATTGGCTAAGAGCAATGCAATTTTTTTGAACTACAGTGCCAAAAAATGAAATACATTGCAAAAAAAAGAAATACATTGCCAAGTACATTGACTATTTAGGCTTTCCGATTGCTTAAAATATGAAACAATAACAAAGATAGCCAATAAGATACAGTAATTTCCAGCAGAAATAATGCAGAATAAAAAACATTTAGGAGTTTTTAAGAGTACAGAAATGGCTGGCGTTTTTTTTGTAAAAATATGGCTGACGTTAATTCTTCCATGTATACTATTAATAAGTAATATTAAAAAATTCATTAATAATTCACGAGGAAAATACAAAAGAAATGAATGTTTAATCAATGTTTGCAAATCGGATAAAGATTTGCCCTGATTTACATACTAACTTCAACTTTGATTTTCTCGGCTTAGACAATGTTTATTTTTAAAATTACTTCGCCAATAAACTCATAAGATGGGTCATTTTTTAAGTACGATAAAACATTCGCATCCGACCTGTATCTGATATACAAACACTCGCCTTCGGCTCGAGTTTTTATATCAGATACAGATCGGCTGCTCATGTTTTATCTAGCGCATATGGCGGTTTCTCGTGCAATTTGAAGAAAAAACATATACTCGTGAGTTCAAAAGACTTCATATTGTACTCGTCCTTCGGACTCGTGCAATTTTGATCGTCTTTGAAAAACTCACTCGTGCATGTTTTTCCCAAATTGCACTCGAACCATACTATTACCTATACATACAAATAAGTCGAAATAAAGCGAAACAAAAAGAGCGGCAAACTTATTGACTGAGTCCACAATGTCATGCAATATCACAGTAGATTCCTGGGGGCGGTTGTTCAAAGCTGGGTTAGCTTAACCCTAGATTAACCTAAAACTCGAAGCAAACTTCCTGGCAGCTTGTCTATAAATTTGGAACTATTTCTTCAGAGACTGATCTTGTCTGGATCCATAGGAGTTTACTTCTCTGAAGTTTTGAAATAAACAGACGTGCAGAAATACACAAACTAAAACAGCAGGTTAAATTTTAACACAGGGTAAGCGCTAACCCACCTTTGAACAACCGGTCCCTGGTGGTCACACCATCAGATCACTGGTGAAATCCCACCAAACATTTCAGGTTGCCCGCGGTGCACGTGTGCACACTCGGAGTGGCATAATCTCAAAGTTGATTAGTTTTTCACACTGCTAATGTCATTGTTTGATCTAACTTCGTAAAGCAAATGCGCAGTAAAAGTAGGGTGTTGACAAACAGGCGATTACACTGTATTAGTCTTCCCAACATATTGATTACTGGAAAAGTATAACTTGTGTCTTGTGTGGTCTCATGTGCGATGATAAATTGCAGACGTGGGCATTACAAGCTAACATATTGAGAGTAAAAGTGAAAAACAAATGCTATGTGCAACGGCCTGAAAGCCTTATATCGAATTAGGACTTAATGTGTCTGCATATGCGGACGAGTCTCTGACATTCTAACACAGGAAGCAATATCATATATTGAGAGGGTGATAACAATCTAAGATGGTAAATATACAGCATCATGCTCTATCAAAACAGTAATTTTCTAATTACCAGCATGATATTGAATAAATTTCTCAATCCAAGTCGCGGACGTTAGTTAATTAAACGAGCTGAATTGTTGTACAGTACAACATCCAAGATTTAAAATGGTAATCGCAGTAATATATAGACAGATATACATGACCTTGTCAAAAAATAACAGCCCACGAAAGTGTTTGGAATTTTTTTTTCGCCAATGCAGGCCTACTTCATGTATGATTCATAACTTGTGTATTGCTTACATGGCTCAATAATGCAGTCTTAATTAGTAGCCTGCAAAATTAAAACAATGCCCGCTTTATCTGAATTCTTTTGAAAACTCTTTGACAGAAATCTAGAAAGTTACCCTTCACATAATTATACCTACGCTAATGAGGCTTATAATTAAGCGCGCGTATACCAAATTTCATCTAATTAGCTCGCAAAATGACTGGACCAATATGTAACAGATCATGGGAATATCATCCATTACATATAGATGGCAAGTGCCACTTTATTTTAAGTCTTTCGAGTGTCCCTGACATAATTGTCTTGCACTGGCTTGCACTAATGACCTTATTAAAAGACGGGACTATATTTCATCTAATTAGCTCGCAAACGAACTAGACCAATATGTATTTAAAATGAAGCTGTATGCCTTCAAATATTTATGTAATAACTCTACGCGATTTGTAGATCTAAAACACGTTATAAAATCACAGACTGCAAATACACGAAAGGCTCTATTCAGAAACAGCAGGAAGAGAGGAACGAAACACACTGACACTATATTTCTGCATCTCACTTGACACAGATTTCAGATTTCTCGAGCTTATTTTTAATATTCCCCCATTCCCTGAATAACAAAAAGTAATTCCCAGACTTTGATTAACAGTTGTGTCATCAACTGAGCGAAAACTAGACGAAGGTCGCAAACGATGCATTGCCATACAATCCAACATTTCAAACTCTTTATAAATAACACAGTTTACCTTCAAATTTTTCTGTCACTGAACGGTGCAATCAGGCTTGATTCTTGAAAATCATTTTCGGCGGATGGATTAGCGACGGCTGGGCTACAACTGGTTAGGTATCGGGACGTTCGCCATTCCGTCGCAAAACGTCAAACCGACCCTTTGGTAAGAGCGAGATTGCAATAGGTCTAAAATGCCTCCTGCAAGTGTTGCATACATTATGCATAATTGTGACAGTTTATCGCGACGAAAAAACTGTACAGCTATTGGCAGGGAACGCGAGGCGACAGCAGAAGGGCTGTGCTTTGGGGTTGTTTGAGGGCCCTCGAGGATTCAAAATTAAGCGTACTTGCGAGCAAAGAGCGTGGAAAGTTGCCAAATGGCCAAGCATAAGGCAAATGTTATCGGAAAGTTGCAATGTCGCTCACATGGACGCAGTCAAAGTCTTTGTATAAACACGGGCATTAAACTGTGACCTTTATGACCCCCCATGGCAAACCGAGCCAAGAAATGATGTCGTCGCGAAGTGTTAGAAAAGCACTCAGAACTTAGCTAAAACGTCAAGAATCATGCATGTATACACTCAAAAATATTCAAAAACTGCTCAAAAAACGATTCTAGCTGTCGTTGCGTTTTCAAATTGGATTTAAAATATATATGTCAAAGTTAATTATTTACTGAATCACGGCGGTCGTAATTTTAACTTTAATGCCAAGTGTCTGTTCGTTAAAATGCTAGAAGTTTCAAGGCTTTTACACAAAACTGTGACAGAACTGTTTTATGGACGAAGGTTTGTTATCGTGTCACACAAATTTTATTGTTTTTGACTCCTATTTCAAATATATTTGATGAGATAATATTATGGTGCTTTATTGTGCGAAGAATATTGCACAGCTTATGTTATTGTTTTGTATCGTTACATATTATTTTATATTGTTTTAACGATTATTCATTTTATTGCCTTTCTTCGAAGTACAGTCTTGAAATAATAGTGCACTACGCAATATTTGCATGAACAGATTTAATAGAATTTATATAAAATGGCGCAAAAGAATGACCATACAGCACACAGTCAGAATGCATACTGCATGAACATTCGCGCATGCTCAGATATATCGTACTAATACTGTATATACATATATATATATATATATATATATATATATATATATATATATATATATATATATATATATATATATATATATATATATATATATATATATATATATATATATATATGTCTGTATATATATATATATATATATATTATTTTAACTTAAAATTGAGTCACAACTCTGAGTTTCACGCTGAGTGCGATTGATCGCACTCAGCGTGAAACTCAGAGTTGTGACTCAATTTTAAGTTAAAATACTATTTGCTCTGTTAAATTCTTGATGTTGAGCACTCTTTTTACACTATATAATTGAAATATTATTATTCTTTTTATATATATATATATATATATATATATATATATATATATATATATATATATATATATATATATATATATATATAGTATTTTAACTTAAAATTGAGTCACAACTCTGAGTTGTGACTCAATTTTAAGTTAAAATACTATTTGCTCTGTTAAATTCTTGATGTTGAGCACTCTTTTTACACTATATAATTGAAATATTATTATTATTATTATATATATCTATATATATATATATACAGTATTAGTAATGACTATACCAAAAACAAAATTAAAAAATAAGATGAAATAACCAAGAAATTTACCAAGGATCGAATACTTGAGCCCCGTTTACTGGGTTTACACTACGCTCGATTTTTGGTACCGTACCACTTTTTTGGTTCTCGGACTACCTAAATAGGTAGTCGAAGAACCAAAAAAAGTGGTACGGGTACCAATTTTATCCTTGCCGTACCAAAAATTGAGTGTAGTGTAAACGGGGCTTAAGTTGACACAAATTAAATAGGGTTGTTTCACTTTCTGGCTTAACCACGAAAATTTTGACCAGAGGAAGAGTGTTTTTACACTGCTTAAATAATTACTAGCTAGCCTACTGTTATACAATTATATAGGCCTACTATTACCTTAACAAATACCGAAGCCCTTGACCTTGCCTTTCTTTCATGTGTCAAAGTTCATACACTATACCGTCAGTATTACTATTAGTGATCAATTCTATACAATCCAGTATCTAATTATTGTACTATAGCCTTGCCGCTAACCAATCGTATTTTTGGCTAAAACAAGAACTAATTATGGAATCTTTATTAGGCTATTAGATTTCAACGGGCTAAAATATGCATCCAGTTTTGGTTTTGTTCATTTTACTCATTCAGGGTTATTTTCATAACTGAGTCACCTTTAAATCTACTGAAACTTTTACAAGCGCATACATGTACTTGAATGTCTTGAATGTACGTACAAAAAACGACTTAACCGGAATGCAATCCTAACTAAAGTTAGTGAATAGCTGTAAAACGTTGATCAGTTATCATCCAGTATCAAAATTACGGAAGGCTGAATTATGGCAAAAAGATTTATTTTGGCTCAACCGCAAGTGGTCAAATACCAATAACCAAGTGGTCTCTATGCCAATGTGGCGCAATGTCGCCAAATTTTTACTATGCAATTGCCGCTGGAGTTTTGGACGGCATTTTGGCAAAGGAAATCGCCTGTTCGCGCCACGTGGAAATAAAGACGACGGGAACGCTTTGAAAGTTTTTCAGTATTGTAACGAAATTCTGTCACACTTACGCATTACAATAATACATTACATATGGTGGCTTTTGTGGTATACTGAGATTTTTAATAACCCAACATTGAGCATCGTCAGGTCGCAATAGAGCAAAGCCTAGACTATACACACGTAAACATCTCACAGCTTGTTATATCGTCTTGTAACAAGGTTGATGAGGCCAACAGACCCAACAACACAGGTTGTTCAACAAGTCCGATATCGTCTGCACGTAAAGCTGGAGTAATACGAGCAACAAAATTGCTGCAACTTGCAAAAAAATCTGATTTCAACGCATGTTAAGTACAAATGTTGACGCATGTTGCCTTGTGATTTGTAATTTATGTGTAAACATTTTCAATTAACATGCGTAGAAAATCAGATTTTGTTGCAAGTTGCAGCAATTTTGTGCCCGTATTACTCCATCTTAACAAGTTGTTACCAAGTTTATGACAAAGCTCGTATAGAACAGCCTGTATAAGTCTTGTTGGAACAACTTGTAGCAAGTCTGTTATTATGTGTCTATGTACAAGCCTCTGCATCATTTGTACAAGCCTCTGCATCATTTGTACAAAAGATCTATTATGAGACTTAAAAATGTTCTCGGAACAACCTCTGTCAGAGGATCATGAAGGGGGTTTCAATCATATCTTCCCGCCAAAAATCTGTTACTATGGCAAGGTTTATTATGATGTCCTTGGAACAACCTCGGTTAGAGGGTCGTGAAGGGGGTTTCAATCATATATTCCCGCCCAAAATTTTATCAAAATCCCAGTCATCCGACCTACATTATTTTGCCAAATTCCCATTCTCATCGGCAACATTGCTGGTGCACAGGAACGTAGGTAAGACTTTGTCCTTGGGGGCGGGGGAAGGTGAAAGTCCCAATTACCTAAATTTTTAAATTACTTTTCACGTTACCTAAAAGCAGTTTTGGGTTTTCCATGAGTACATTGAAATAGCAAGTGTTTCTTTCGAAAGAATATATATTAGCACAATGGGATACGGGGCCAAGTCTACTCGTGAAGTTCCGGGGAATGCTCCCACTTAAAAATTTGAAGATTTAGACACCCAGAAAGTCCGGAAATGCAACTAACATTTAGCATTCTTAGTTTGCTTTCCATATTACCTGAAAATCTGAAAGAATTACCTAGAAGTTCACTTAAACAAATTCCAGTGATCTAAGTCAAAATAGGCAATTCACGGTGTTAATTAACTTAGGTACTAAAATGAAATATCAAAGCATCGAACATTCTAGTAATCTAGAAAGAATTATAACCAACACTGAGAATCGGCTTATAAAGATTCAAAACAATGTTGCGATAAAGAGCAATTGTTTCGTAATTGTATGCTATTGATTTCGGTAAAAGATAAGCCAGTGGGACGCTTTAAATATTGATATGCGATAGACAGAATGGTTACTGTACAACACCAAAATCATATCTCAAACTTAGGATCAGCGCAGTGAACTCGATATTATATCTGGAGTGAGACCGATACAAAAAGTTAAAGATGATGTCCACTCCGTTCTGCGCATCAGTTCTGCTCATAACAAAGGGGGACCCCCAGATATAAACATTGCTCAAATTTTGCATCTTTCGAACTTTTTTGAATTGAAACGTAGAGTTTATATTCATTTACAAGTATAGCGAACCGGAAAAGTGTCGGTTAAGCTAAATATGGCAAAAATCAGTTGACGTCCATTGCCGACTGGCACTGTTTTTGGTCAGCATGAGCTCCACCTTTGAATTTACTATATGAGTAAATTCTTAAACACGTCCGCATTTATCATTATGATAAATTCGCGGCACATTTTGAATTTATCATAATAATAAATTCGCGGCATCTAGCCCCTAACACTAACCCCAACCCTAACCACTAACCCCTAACCCTAACTTTTTAAACTTTTTTAAAGTGGGAGTCAAGTCCGTTCTGCGCATCGGTTCTGCTCATAACAATGTAAACATTGCATAATGTAAACATTGCCTAAATTTCGAATGTTTCGAATTTTTCTGAACATAAACTTTATTTCATATTCATTTAGAAGCATAGCGAACCAAAATAGTGTTAGATATTCAAACAGTACATCATATTTAAAAAAATACTTAAATACAGCAGTTCAAAATGTAAACAAACCGTTTGTTTACATAACGGGCTTGACTTCCACTTTAACTTTTCTGAAAATCTAACTTTTTAAACTTTTTTTTTCTTTTTTAAACTTTTTTTTAAAATCTTGAAAATCATAATGATAAGTTCGGACGTGTTTTAGAATTTAATTTACTGATTCAAAGGTGGAGCTCATGCTGATTTTTGTCCGCGCGGTTAACATAAGGGTGCAAGGAGTGTGCCAAAATTTCGTGTTTTGACTTATTTAGGAATAATATCATGTTTTCATGAACTGATTAGCCGTATGATGGAAAAAACTGAGACTAGCAAGTCAGTAGCCATCCTCGTTCCCAGGGCCTCTCAGCCGCGCGCGGCGATCTTCATAGGCCCTGTTTACACTATACCGGATTCGCTGGTCATGACATCTTCTTTTGCCGTTACGGAGCAATGGTTAGTAGCAAATGCTTATTAGTTTGACAGAATTGGCATGTTTATTTGGGTCTCTGAGATTAAAATTCACTGCCTTTCAATAGCTACAAAATTTGACCCACTCCGATCATAGCAATCCGGTATAGTGTAAACGGGGCCATAGACTTCATAGGCCCTCGGATACAAGGACCCGGAAGTGCAAGAAAACATGCAGTAGTTTCTAAAGCGCATGCTCTTGAATTAGGACGCTTTAGTACCGTAACAATTTTAACAGAGAAGTATTACGAAGAAACGAAGTATTTGTATTGACATATTTTGATAGAATGATTTTGCCTGGCGAAAAACTGCTCAACTTATCGGAAATAGCAGTTCTCGGAGAAGCCAATCAGATCTCTCCCTTTAGTCGTCTAACCCAGAGCCTAATTTTCAACAAGTGACCGAGTAAAAATGGCTCTGGGGACAAGAATGCTTTCATTCTGCAGTGTCTGGTCTCACATTTTCAAGACATACAGCCATAGATATCTTATATACACTAGATAGTGCATCTAATTATTCTGCAATTCAAAAATTGAAGCCGTGATTGCAGTCTCAGGTCGTTCCCATGAAATGAGAAGATTCGTATGTTTTCTATTTCTTAAACAGGGAACTTAAACATTAAGTTAACCCTATTCCAAATACGTTTCTAAACTATTCAAATGATGAAAGTTATTGTTGTTTTTAAGCCGGCGTTTATTAGCAAGTGGCAACTACCAACATGGCCGCCATCTATTCAAATGGGGGTAACCGCTGGAATATTCTTGGCTTCAATTTTACTAAAAGAGATGCGCTATCTAGTGTACTGTATATAAGATATATATGCATACAGCCCTCGTGTTAAACTAAAATCGTAAAAAGCCTCTTCGGACTGCGAAGGAGAATGGCCCATTAAGTTCCCCTCAGCCCAAGTGATTTCTACGCCAGTCCAGTGGTTTAATTAATGTAATTTTTTGTGTGGGGCATTATTAAATTGTAAAGATGAAATCATGAGAGCTCCCTTGATAAGCCGTCTGTGCTTTTTATAGGGCAAATCTTCGATTAAGAGGTTATATAAACAAAATAAAACTAAGTCCTTTTAGCCCTTCGGAGTCTCAAATGCTTGCGAAACGTTCATATCATTCTGCGTATCAGCTGATCAAGGGACTTTGTAATATGGAATTTATGAAAGGTCTTTCGAGTATACTTGGTCTTGGACGCACACATATTCCAATATTTAAGCCGTTGTACTACGAAAAATACCACCGAAGTCAAGTTCGCGTTACTTTTGTTCAAATTAGTCTGATGACGTTTAAATCATAGATTCAATCAAACAATCATTGAACTACTCAACTCTGTTTTGACCTCACATAATATTGTTTGCATTTTATACATTTTTAACTTTTTAAAGCGTATATTATGTCACAAAACTTGTGCATAGAAGATTAAAATAAAAGATTGTAAACGAATTTCGATCGCACGATTCAGCACGAGATTGTGTGAATTGTAAAATTATATTTAGTCGACGTTTTTATTGACTTTTCAATCGAGGCTATTTAACGGAATCGATTATTGCGCCATGAGAAATGTATTAGTCCTGACATGTATTGGCATATTGCACGAAACTATTTTAAATGCCCATTAGCAAAATCTTTAAAGGATTATATAAATAAATATACTATTAAGCGTTCACATTAGCCATGAAATGCATTAGAAAGCTATAATTAATTATAAATTCCCAATAGTATAATCTTTATGAAATATCGGAAATTTTCTTTATAAAATATCTATTTGTATAATTTTCGTGAAATACGCCATAATATATGTTCTCGGAATATTTCGCAATTATTGAATAACATTAATTGCGCCTTTAGTGAGCACTAGTGATCACGCAGCGCGCACTTTTACATAATTTGCGGCAATTTTGCGTAATGTTTGTTGACATGCCAAAAAACTCGGACAAGTTGAGACAAAACATATCACCTTTGCGCCATTACCGCCATAGCACAGTATTTAACACCGATTTACTAAAAGCTTTTTGTAGATTAATATATCTTAAACATTCTTAAGCACAAAGTTTGACCAAGTCTAAGTACCCAAACTTTAATGTGCGATACATTTTAATGTACAATTCGTAACGTTCAAAGTAAACTTACATACCAGGTGACAGTCAGAGAGAATAAAATTGTTTTCCGTCGCTGAACTTGACTCTGAAGGCTAAATTCCCTACGCAATAAACCACGTTCGCTGTGATTACATTAAGAAATCATATCAGCATGTATGTAATTCCTCGTATCATAATCGACGCGGCGTCACAGCAACTGAGAAGTCCTATCGAGACAACATAAGCGAACGTTTTCGCCGGCTCGTTCTGTTTCGTCAGTCTGGTCAAACGCGGTGTCGTATGTCAGATGTTTTGTCATGACATGCAAAATACGAGATGAAAGGTCACAACGGAAGGTAAAATTCTTTATATGTTATTTAATAGGGACATTTCCTTGACTGGAGTGGCTCCGATTGGGGCTCCGGTGCCGTGGTCGTCAGATATGGTCAGAGCAAGCCAAGCGCCTTTCACCTCTTTCCTCCCACAGGGAAAGTTGACAGGGTGGGTCAGGATAAACACAGTCAATAAAATAATATCACAATTTTTGTAAAGACAAAAATAGTCTGGCTAAGTGATTAGGGCGTAATACTTGATGTGAAGCGCATTTGATCCACATGATTTAAAATTTGGGCATTTGAAGACATGAAAATGCTTAATCTTAATCATAATCTTGACTAGTAAGTCTCAGTGCTGCGAGAAATTGCAAAGTATTTAATTTACTGGAACAATTGAGTAATTTGCTCAAAATTTTATCAAAAATTTTGTCTTTTTGAGACTTGAGTCGCAGTGTGGGTGCATTATTTTACTGAAGTTTTTGACTGCAAAATACTCTGAGTTTCTGGAAATTTTGTAAACTAGTGAAGTCTCTGTTTCTGTAAACTAGTGAAGTCTCAATAGTGTACCAACGTTCAGGTCATTCCGAATATAAGCCCCCTCCCCGAACATAGGTTCTGTGTTCAAACCCCATGGGCTTGTTATTGGACAGGTATTTATTAAGGCAGTGACGGGAGTTACAGAGTTACAGAACACCTTTGAGTGTTAATTTTGTCTAAAATTTTTTTATTGGTTCCCATGAAAGCATTTATTTATTTATTTATTTATTTAGCTTTGCCAACTAGGGCAGGGTCACCACAACAGCATATGCCAATTACTGTGGGCCTTTTTTTACCTAACCCACCCTGTCAACTTTCCCTGTGGGAGGAAACCGGAGTACCCGGGGAAAACCCACGGCTTTCGGCAGAGCGTTGACTTTTTACTCTTTTCACATGGGGACTGGGTTCGAGTCGCACTGAGAAGGTACTTAGTGAGACTCGAACCTGCAGCCTCAGAGGTGAAAGGCAAGTGCGCTAACCACTTGGCCACCGAAGCCCCTTAAGGTTGGTTCTACTATCTGACCAAGTTTGAACAAAAAATGTTGAAAATTCGCAGAGTTATTTAATAAAATACATTTCGTTTGCAGTAAGAAAAACATTGAAAATGTAATATTCAAATTCAATTTTCTCCCGAAGAATTTTACGGCAATTACTGATTTTCAAACGAGTTGTTCTCCTCCGGGTTTTAACGAATTTTTCTCACATTTTCACAGGATATAGCTAAAGACGTCAGTTTCAAAATGGTCTTCGGCTTTGTTCTAATTTTGGATATTTTAATAATAAGGAGCAATTCACTCAAACGATTCAGAAATATGGTCAAATATATTGCAGTCGTCAAAGGAATCGCCATATCAGCGGAATGACGAAATAAACAAAAATTTCCGAACACTATTTTTTAGAAGAACTATTTTACTGTATAAGAATGATATTTTCATAAATATATTTTAAAACCAGTTAACCAGCCGGAACATAACTCAAAAGCGTAAAGTACTAAAGATACCGCGATTTAAGATTTTCCTGAATAATTCTTACATTATTTTATTGTTTGTCAATTTTACAACTTTACCATATTTTGCATGTACTGGTTAACATTTGGTGAAAATTTGATGAAAATCGGACTGATTTTGAGCGCCCAGTAGCGATTTTCCACAAAACGCCAAAAAGGGTTTAAGGGTGTCCTGTAACCTTAAACGAGTGACAATAATTACATTACAATTAATACAATATTATAATATGTGAACCAACTTGTTTTATGTATAGATTATATATTGTATGTTTATTATTCCTTTTCGTTCAAGGTATGGGTTACAGCACAATAAATACTAATACAAAGCCCTGGGCAAACTAGGAAACATTTGTTGCGGAGTGGGCAAACACTGAGAAACATTTATAGTGAGAAACATAGGGAAACATCAAATGTTTCTGAATTCGCTAGGAAACATTTTTGCTTGTCGGGAAGCAAATTTTGTTTCCGCAACAATGTTTCCACGGGTGGGCAAACAGGGAAACATTTGAGGAAACATCGAGAATCACAAATGTTTCCACAACAATGTTTCCTAGTTTGCCCAGGGCTTAACATCAAATATCGTCTGTGTATAAGACACCCCCCCCCCCCGTATGTAAAGAGGGTCCTGAAGGGGTTGGGGTCGTACTCCCCTTTCCCAGCCCAAATTTTGACTAAATCCCATTGTCCCAGAGCACAAATCCCATCATCTCAGTGGCTGTCCTGCTCAAATCTTAATCCCATTCCCATTTTCTATTGTTTTTTTGCTGATGAATCCCAGTGCATGAAATCCCATTTTCCCACCCAAAAATAAGCAAATCCTAATAAGTTCTTTGAATGTTTGCATGGCGATAAAATATAATTGTTTTTGTTTGTGGAAACACCACGTAAATTTATTACTGCAAAGCTTATATTAGCACATTTTATTAGCACTGATGAAGATCCGGGCTTACGGATCGAAAGCTTTGCAGTAATAAATTTACGTGGTGTTTCCACAAACAAAAACAATTAAGCAAATCCTAGTTCCCATTTTACCCCTTCAGGACCCTCTGTAAATTATGTTTATTAAAAATCGCATAAAAAACGCAGGGAATGCAATTCTGGACAAGATTTCCCATTTGCTAGAAAACTAGAATTTTTCGTTTCACAAGAAAACTAGTGTGATTGTAAAGTACCGGTACATTTTCGTGACGGAGCAGACATTAGTCGCATTACCGACCTAACCTTGCTCTGACACCAATGGCAATGCAATGCTTATCAGTTACTGGTCTTTCATTCCTAGAATTGATCGATTTGCCATCCACGTCAACTTTTAAATTAATTAAGCACGATTCATTTCAACAGGCAGACAACAGATTATTTGTTTAAAAAACAATGCCCTCGTGTACGTGACTGTCAAATAAGGGTTCAGATCAAATTGTAAAACGCCGCTTTATATTTCTCATTATATTTATATACCTTTACAAAACACTACAATGTATAGCAACTTCTTTGTGTTACACAAACATTATATTACACAACATTACTTTTCTTTCTAAAATTACTACATGGGTCGTCTGTTCACGGATGTTTTCACAGATGTTGTAAAATGTACAAAAAATAACACGCAATAAAATCTTCGCTCATAGACCGACACGAACAGGCGGAGAAACCAAGATTACACCATCACCTCGGACAAACAACATGGGTATGTTTCTTTTACTTGTCTGCAAAGAAGATAGGCATTGCATATATTAAATTTGATGAAACAGTCATTGATACAGAATTTACCAACTTCGGGGTACTGCCTCAAAATTACGCCCAGAAAATCTGGCGATGTTATTTACAGCAAGGGTGGGTTGACTACAAAATATTTGTAGTTCGTTATAACTATGTACAGCTACTTCAAAAATATGTAGTCAGCTACAACTACTGCTACTTTTGAACAGAGGTAGTTCGCTACTGACTACAGCAACTGCTTAAAAAATGTAGCGAACTATTTCGCTACACTATATTTTTTAGTTTTACTGTATTTGGAGCGTCTACTAACTCAGGCTTCAATGTATAACCCATAACAAATCGACTTACGAGTAGCAACAGTAAACACAAAGCAACATTTTTGTAAGCACTACGTACACTCCGAGTCTTCGGGAGTGCAAATAATTGACTATTGAGGATTGATTTTAAGCAAACCGTGTCTCAATATCATGCTATTCTATCAAGTTGCTAACAATTTGAAAAAGCGAATAGCGATTCGCTGTTTGAAAAGTAGTCAACTACTTGGCTACTTTTAGGCAAAATGTAGTTCGCTATAACTACAGCTACTGTTTTAAAAAAGTAGTAAAAAACTACTGGCTACTTGTAGTTCGCTACAGTAGCGAACTACACAGTGGCGCCGTGGCCTGGGGGGGGGGGGCAGGGGGGGCATGGCCCCCCTATTGTGGAGAGCAGTCGGAAAATTGTGAATGTTGTCGGAAATTTTTGGAAAATTGTCAACGTTGTCGGAAATCGTCAAAGTTTCCAACGTCGGTATTTTCGGAAAATTTTGGATAAATGTAGAAAAATGGTGATGTCCGGAAAAATTTAAAGATGTAACGAAAAAATTTGGTATGTCCGGAAAAAATTTTTGACCCCTAAAATGGTACACTGACCGAAATTTTTTTGGCGACGGGGGGGGGGGAGAGGTCGTCAAAAAAAATTTCAGTCAGTAACAAAAATTTTCGCGACGTTTCAGTCGGAAAATATTTTCCGGTTTGTCGGGTCCCACGGCGCCACTGGAACTACAACTACTTCGCTACTACCCACCCTTGATTTACAGTAATAATATATTGTGTTCTTGTGTACCAAGCTTGCTCTCACAACATAAGGCCAAGTACAAAAAAAATAGTAGTTTCTCGTCCGAATTTTGAAAAAAAAGGAGAACGCGGGCGCTTTTTTTTTGTTAAACCTTCAAATATTGCTCTTAAAGTTTACCAAATAACCTATAAACATACGCAAATATTGAAGTACTCATAAAACGTAAATATATAATAAAATAGACAAACAGCTACTAATGCAATATGGCGCCAAAATGACAATATGGCACGAACAGCGGCGCGCGAAGTACCAAACAGCAAGTGAGAGTTGACGAAAAGTTCCGAACGGCAACCGAACTATGCCGAAAGGAGCAAAATGGCCGAAATATGTAAGTGGAAAGTCTTTGAAAGGTTAGAATATAAAAAAAAAATTAAAAGAAAGAAAAATCCATGTGGCAGGGAAAAAGGATGCGGACGGGGATGAGAAACTACTATTTTTTTACTTGGCCTAAGAGTTGTAAATACAGAAATTTTATCAAAAATATGTGAATTTTGTATATAGAATTTTGTATATAGGATTTTCGTTACAATGCGCAGACAGAAATTTACCAAAAATTGAAGACCTAACATTACAATCTGCTTTTTAGCTAGTGTTATCAAATCAGTCAGACATGAAGATCAGAAATCCGCTTGGTTTTTGGTTCACAAAGACATTTGTGAAGATTCTTCAGAAATTATGTAGGAATTTTTCAGCAGTAAATTAATTTCCTCCAAAGCCAAAACATTACAGACTGGTCATATTCAAAGCAAAATGCCAATACGCACAGACATTAATGCACTACTCAATTGAAACCCCGACCCCCGGGACAGGGCGGGGAATTAATGGGAGAATGGCTGTGGATTAACAAGGTCTTAATGCACCATTTCCCCCGGGGTACAGGGTAAATAACAAGTCAATTTATTAGCCGGACAATAGCCAGGACTTTAACACACAGCTGATATGAAAGTAGACTGGAATGAGTTTATCCTTGTGGCAACATGGCAGAATCTTCAAAATCCGAAAATTGTTTCCTCATTTTTTTTTCCGTAAAAAAAAGGAATATAATTTCAGGAAGATTGTCGAAACATAGATTATTCAGTATCTTTTGATATACGGATCAAAGTTTAAGATCAAGAATTGCCTTCACATGTTGTGAACATTTTATACTAGTTATAACAATTTTCCAAGTCATGAAAATTTGCAAAGTGCCGGGGCCATAGGCGCGGTAACTTTAACAGTCAATATTCCCCCGGTAGCGGGGAAATTACTAAAATTTAACATTATC
>CACRXK020005660.1:0-18062 GCA_902702795.2 Paramuricea clavata
CCCATTTGATTTGTGGTGATGGGGAGAAGACATGATGTGATTAATATCCCAGGCTGTGGTGAAGGTACGAAATTCTTCGAAGCTGTAGTTGCTACCGTTGTCAGTTATGAGAACTGCAGATGTGCCATGAGTGGCAAAGATTGATTTCATTCCTTCGATCAACGACACAGTCAACAAGTCGGGATTGCTACAATAACAGCATTGATAGTGTTTCCTTCTAGCTCGAAGCAATCATTCGGCACGGCCTGCCAAGGTAGTTTTGATAGTGGATATGACATCATCGGCTCTTTTTGTTGAGCAGGTCAGATGATTTAAAAGGATGGCTTGCCGAATCTCAAGCCCTCAACAATGTAACTCTCAAAGTTAGACGGCCTTATTAACGTCGAAAAACGAAGAACTGGTGCTTGAGTTATCAGCTTTTTGATTATTGGGAATGCTTCTTTGTACTGGGGTAACCAATCGAATTCTGACGCCTTGACGGTGAGACGACGTATAGAGGTTCTGCAATGATACTGTACTTGACAATGGTAGTTGGCTACACCAAGTAGTCTTTGCACTCCTCGCATATCAACATATTGCTAGAACTTTCTCAGGGTTTGGTGAAATCCCATCTTTACATCTTTAGTGACAACATGACCATGGTAGGCTACTCTATCAAACTTGTACTTGAGTTATTTCTTGTTTAGCTTCAGCCCCTTAGGTCTGCAACGTTCTAGTAGAGTCGTGAAGGCATTCTCATGAATTTACATTGCTTCTTCCTATTCATCCAACTCGACTTGTAGAAAGCCATTTTTTGCATCAACAATGGAGAACACCTTTGTCTTTGTTAGTTATGTTGCTACATCGTCGATGATTGGTATTGTCTACATCGTCGATTTATAATAACTGTATGCTTTGTTTAGCTTCTCGACTACATCCGTGCTGCTTATTCACGGGGTTGGCAAGGTTACTTTGGCGATGACTACCATTCTTTCAAGCTCATTGATCTTCTGTTTCAGCTCATTGATCTTCTGTTTCAGCTCTCTAGGATTGCTCTGTACTGGTTTAACATCATATAGGATTGGTTTCAATATAGTACTGTACAGAAATTTGTCCTAGACCGGTGAACACATCTTTCTATACTCTCGGAATATCTTTTCCTAGTTCGTAACTGGCGATGGTCTTTTCGCGTTCTGTACTTGGTGTACGCACTGTTTATTGAACTGTACTGGTCCAAGAGCTTCACATACTTTGCCAGAAAATAGCGATCTACAGTAGGTGTATCCTTGACAATTTGAAAGTTGACTTTTTTGCTAATGTCATTATAGCTGTGCAGCGTAGTTTAGTTTGTCCCAAATACATGTCCATCTTTTCTGGCGGTGGTATCAACGATCGTGACATTTTATCATTGAAAAGTAAACTTAGTTTATATTGCTTTACAGTCCTTGAGAATGTGTATACACAATTTTAATACGGCGGCTAACATGTCGAACAGAAAAAAGTTGATATTCCAGCTTAAAAGTTTGATGAGATTTAAGAAAACAATCCAGCAGTTGCAGTAATTTACCTGTTTTTTCACCTTCTCTGAAGTTCGTATTAAAATGTATCACCCAGTGTGCATTTTTTAAGGATACTTCAGTGGTGGGGCAAAACTGCCAAAGGCCCCCATTTTCCTTGCCAACCCCATTCATGCAGCCTAGTATGCGATTGCCGAAGGTGTGAGCCGAGTACCGCAGGCACGAGTTAGCTTGGGAGGTCTGGGAGCATGCCCCCCCCCCCCAGGAAATTTTTAAAATTTGGGTCTCTGAAATAGCATTTCCTGCATTCAAGCTTTTCAAAACAAAGTTTTAATGGTGAAATTTGTAATAAATTGCATGCTAAACATTCAAACACAACATAAGTTTAACACTTTCGTCACCAGGCGACTTTTGGTTCCGGCGATATCCAGGTTAGGGTTAGGGTCCAAAAAGTGGGACAAATTTTGTTTTTTAAACTACTTTTTAATGTTAAACTCATTTACTGAAATACAGGTGCTAGGGCCCTGACTTTGGGGAAATAGGCCATTTTTTTTCTTCAGTGGTGGGGCAGAGGAAGGGGCCCAGTGGGGCAAATGCCCCACCAGTCCATGGTATTAAAAAATGCCTTGGTATCACCTGACACCATGTTATGCTATACATGTGTTAGTTACTATACCATGCCGAGTGCACACTTTATCATAAGTCCTGGTAACTACAAAAGAATACATATAGGTGCCCCACAACATTGTATGTATGTATGTAAACTTTATTTAAAGACGTTAGCCTCGTCAACGATTTGTTGATTTTCACGAGGGACGTCTGTTACTATTAAAAATTACAAATATGATATAGAAAAGAATAAAGAATTATATACAACTATTTACAATACAAGAATTAAGTTCCGAACGGTGTGACCCATATTTCTAAAGCATGCATATACAGTATATTAGAAGATGTTAGCGTGAAACTTTCAGGCAGTTTTTAAAAGAATAAATTGATTGCGCTAGCTTCGCATCAGAAGGAAGACTATTCCACAATTTAGCTCCGCTATACTTAAAGCTTTTTTTAGAAATTCTCGTTTTGGCTTAGCAAGGGTAAGGTCAGTGCAAGTATTGCGAAGATTATAACTGGTTTGAACAAGGTCCCTTCTCGTTAGAGCATCCTTCAAGTTCGGCCCAGCGCAATCATTCAGGACTTTATACATTAATGTGGATTTAGTTGTACGTTGTCTTATCTCTAAATTTTCCCAAGCAAGGGATCGAAGAACATCAGCAGACCTTATTTCATAGCTGGCGCCGGTTATAATTCTCGCTGCACGGTTTTGGAACTTTGAAGCTTATCTTTCAGCTGTTGGTTACAGACGTCCCATAATGGACTACAATAATCAAAATACGGTTCTATCAAAGCTCTGTAAATGGTATGCAGGGTATTTATAGGAACATATGGCTTAATTCGTTGCATTGCTCCTATGCCGGCCCCAACTTTCTTACAAATCATTTCAACATGCTCATGCCAATTAAGGTTTTCATCAAGTTTAACCCCAAGGCATGTGTATGAATGAGCAAGAGTTATGGATTGGTTATTCATCATTACTGGAATATCATAAGTCATAGTATCAGTATTATACTTTGAACCGATATACATTAATTTGGTCTTAGTTGGGTGGTGTTGCAGTTTATTTCAAGCAAGCCACTCACCGACTTTTTTCAGGTCATTATTTAGATTTTCAGTAAGTTCCTCAATAGTTTTAGCAGAAGTAGAAATTTGAGTATCATTAGCGTATAGGTGTGGCGAAGTTTTTTCGAGGCATTCGGGTAAATCATTAATATATAATAAAAACAGCAAGGGACCAAGAATTGATCCCTGCGGAACTCCGCACACAATCGTTTTAGGTGATGACATTGCACCGTTGACAATGCATGCTTGCTCTCTATTAGTTAGATAGGACTTAAACCAATCCAGTTCCACATTTTTTATTCCAAATTGATCATTCATCTTTGGCAATAAGATTGTATGATCAATAGAATCAAAAGCTTTTCTAATATCAAGGAAAACAACACCACTCAACTGACCATTATCCATGTTCTCATAAAGTGTGTCACACATTTGAATGAGTGTTGTTAAAGTTGAATGCTTAGGCCGAAAGCCAGATTGATGTTTAGATAGCAGCGAATTATCATTCAAAATCTTATAAATCTGGTTGAAAACCGATCTCTCTAGTATTTTACTGACAATAGGCAATATAGATATCGGTCGGTAATTTTCACATCTTTGTCTATCATCAGATTTAAAAATTGGCATTACCCACGCCTTTTTCCATTCATCAACATATATCCCAGTTTTGATTGAAAGATTATAAATCCATGTTAATGAAGGACCAATAACTTCCGCAGACAATTTAAGAGCTATAGCAGGGATGTTATCAATACCGATAGACTTTGAAATTTTAAGATTACGTAATTGACAAATAATATCATCCATACTAATTTCAGAAAACTTAAAATTTATATTAGAGTAATAGTTAGAGTGGTAATTTTCATCATCTGAAAAGTTCGTACATGGAGAATCGTTCTCAATTTCATTAGCCAAATTTACCCCGATGTTAACAAAGAAGTCATTAAACGCCTCAGCTTTCAAAGTATCATCTGAAATCACAACATCATCACATTTAAGTTGAGAGATATTATTTGATTTTTTGTTTTTACCTAAGAGAATATTAATTAACTTCCAACTATGTTTCATATCTTTCGATTGTGCGCAGTTCTCAAATTTGTTACAGAAAAATGCTGTTTTAGCTTTAGTTAGTTCTGAATTGACTTTGTTACGTATTTCTTTAAATTTCTCCCAGTGAATCTGGGAATTATTTTTAACAGCCATTTTCTTGTAAGAGTCCCTAACCCTCATCAGATTTTTGATATCAGGGGAAATCCAAGGAATAGAATTTCCTCTAAGTCTCATCAGTCTTAGGGGCGCATGCCAATCAAGGACGTGTAGGAAAAGGGATCTCCATATCCGCCAACAAACATATGGGCTATCATAAAGCGCCACATTTTCCCAGGGCATCTGGGAAAGATCATTAAGAAAGTTATTGGCATTGGATCTTTTGAAATTGCGAACATATCTTGTCTTTTGCCGAGATTTAGTGACACAATATTTTCTAACGGCAAAAACCAAACTATGATCAGATATTCCAAGATGAATAACACCAGATTTCGAAATATTTTCCTCTTTGTTTGTCAATATCAAGTCTATTAAGGTTGCTGATGTTCTTGTTACCCTTGTAGGTTCATTAATATGTTGTCTATACTGGTAAAGTGAGGATAGAAATTGTAGTCTGCGTGTGTGAGCTTCGGGAGGACATTTTATGGTATCACAATTCAGATCCCCCATTATTATTACTTCAATATTTTCCAAATCTCATTTTCTAAGAAAAGTCTCGTATTCATTAAAGAGACTAACCTCAGAATTAGGCGGTCTATACCATGTGTGGATATACACCCAACTGTAAAGTAACATCACAAACATCACTCAGTTAAAAACATATGTTGAACTATTAAATTCAAAGTATTTTCAAAGGTAAATCATTGACTGTTTTAAAGTGGGCATTCAATCTCTGTTTGCAGGCAGTGTCCAAATCAGTTACATTGTGGCAAAAAGTGACTTTTCAAAATTTTATCAATCTTCGATAAACAACATGTTAATTTGTAGACAAAATTTACTATTACAAGTAAATCGGTAGAAAGTTTATCAACGCTTGCAAGCACAAATCTAATGGCATATCTTAGAAACAGATAAAAGTAAAAATATAACTAGGGATCCAAGGATAGTGTGAAGTTTCAAATTGAAAAAGACACTGCAAGAACTATATAGGGTTGCCGACAACCTATTGAAAGGCTGATGGCTTACACTACGAAATAAACAGTTACCAAAGGCTTTTCATCTCATCTATTTTATAATGCGTTCGGCACATGAGTAGCGCCACGTTTGAAACAAGCCTAACAGATCAGAAACGTGCCTCGTGGAACTGATACAATTTATTTATTTATTGTGATGCTACACGCGACAACTCGAAATTTAAATTGTTTCACCAACACCCAAATTTTGCATATTCTAACTTCATTTGCATTTGCAGCTGTCGCTAAAAGCATCCTAACGAGGCTATTGATACGCTGAAATTATTTAATATGATTATTCCCATCACCCAAATAGTTGTATAAGATATGTTATCAATAATAAGCACTACGACGTTGTATCATTAAAAGAACCCATTTTATCCCCATCCGTTCTATTTTATCCCCATATCCGTTCCGTGGATCCGCTCCATCCGCTTCCGCATTTTAATCTAATTGCGACATGTTTCTATGACAATAACAAGTCTGATTGACCTTTGACTTTATATTCCCAATGGCAATGTCACATTGCGTTTCATGAGTCATTTTCAGCTTTTCGCATGTATTCAATGTCACTTTAGATTTCAATAGTTTCACAGTTATAGCAGTGTTTATAGCAGTTTTAATGAGCTTTGATACGGCTCTGTGTACAGATTGATTCTCGTAAGATCTGGTAGAATTATCGTTGCACTTAACACGAGTTTGCACTGTTCAGTGACGTTGTGCTAGACAGTATTCAAAGTAAGTCCGTGACGGTACACGTTGGCTATCTCTTTATATTCTTGTTGGCAAGCCAAGCGATTGGCGATAACACGTTGGCTATAACTCCTCGTCTTTCTTGTTTAAATAAAGAGCTCTGCAGACTCAACTGATTTCTTTTAGTCTCGATCACAACTCACAAGTTATTTTCTTCGTAAACGCCATACAAACACCCGCTTCTGTGCAATAGTTGTTTACACTTTGTCTAATGCAATTTTTCGCTCTTTGTACTGAGTGTAGCCATCTATTCTGTGGTGTAGCACCTTATACAGCCAATGTATACTGAGTAATGAATACACGGCCCAAACAATATATCTTCTGGCACTTAATTGGGCGCAGGTAATGCATAAGCCATAATGTCATCAATTTATATATTGCGTAGAATCTGAAAGATTTTCTCAATATTCATGTCTGAAATGTTTATATATTTGAAAACAACACTCTCTCGCTCTTTCCTACCTCTGTATAATGGGTATACCGTGGAAATAATATCGGCACTCAATTGAATGCCCAGAATCTCAAAGATTTTCGACTCAATATTTACGTCTGAAATGTTTAATATATACACTTGAAAAAAAGCACTGTCTTAGCTCCTTGCTAGCTCTGTAAAATGTAATATAGGCCTACCGTCTATTAATATCGGCACTTAATTGAATGCATAACATCAATTTATATATTGCGTAGATTCTCGAAGATTTACTCAATATTCACGTCTGAAATGTTCATACATTTCAAAACAACACTGTCTCGCTCCTTCCTAGCATCGTCACGCTATCGTGATCTACGGCTTGATAGCGCATGCGCATTTGCGCTGCTAAAGAAAAAATCGGGTGTTCCGGGGTAAAGATCCTTTACACAACATGAGAACGAATGTTATAAAATTTACAATAACGACAACTATTCCTCGAATTTTTTGTAAACTTGGCAAAAGGCCTAAAGAATATTTAAATAAGACAATTGAAATTGCCTAAATAACCTTCAAAGCACAGACTCAGTACGATAAATCACTACGAACATATACCGTATACACCCCCCGGAAAGTTTACTGTATGACTGAATGAATGAATGAATGACTGACTGAATGAATGAATGAATGACTGACTGAATGACTGACTGTTTCGTTTGAATTCCCCCCCAGTAATCACAATACTGTGAAGTTTCGAAGAAACTTCACACTAAAAACGATGACGACTAACCGGTTTGACATGAAAATATGTTTGAGAGAGAATACCGAACATCAAAGTTCAAAGTAAACGATTTTATTTGTTTCTTGACTTGACTGTTGATAAAATGCTAGACTGTTTTGTAATTTAAAAGCAAACAGAAGTAGATATAGAAGTTAGCGGGCGTTTCGAACTATGTATGACTGTATGCCCACTCCTAGTAATTGAAATTTAACGTTTTCTGTGGAAGCATGTAATTTCATACAGTGCCACTCCCCCTTAGGCAATTAAGTTTTGTAGAGTCACGTGTCCAGACAATACCAGGGTCTTTCCCAACGTCGTTCCCCGAGGCTGCGATCCTCGGGAAGGAACGCGAGGCTCTGGGATAATCCGTTTCAGGGAAAAATCTGATTGGCCGTTGATATGGAATACACAGCTCGGTTCTAGCCAGGATTCATGGCTTCCGGCAACGGATTATCCCAGAGCCTCCGGTTCCTTACCGAGGATCGCAGGCTCGGGAAACGAGATTGAGTCTTTCCAAGAAACCTTGGGTACGAGGATTCCTAAAGCGCTCTATATTCAGTGTATTTGCTGTAGTCTATGGAAATCGGAATCGTAGAAACAAATATCTGGCTTCGTTTGGCTTAAATTTCCCATCACATTATAAATGAAACCATACATCGAATATGGGAAACGTGCTCACACCAGGGCCTTTTTGAAGAATTTGTTCGTGGTAGGGGGGAAGGGAGGATATGTACAGAAAGGAACCATACTATACCGAGTGAGGAGAGATGACAGATGGTTGTTGGTGACAAAAAGTTTGGTGTGGTGTCGTATGTAATAACTTTTCTTCCCTGTCGGGGAGCACTAGCCCCCCGTCGGGGAAAATTAATAGAGTCGTCAGGGAAAACAGGGAAATTCCGAAAAGTACGATCTTGTCGCCATGCTTGTTCTCCCGCAAGTTATTATACCTTAATGTAGTCATTCACGTTAATATCTATTCACTTCTGCACTAGCTTGCTGTGGTAGCTTGTGGAATATATGATTTGGTGTGGATGCGTGTCAAGCTTATACTGCCCTAATGGGAATTGAACCACGTAACCTTCTAATAACCGGACAGTCGCTGTCGAGTGGGTGTATTTATATTTATTATTGCTTTATTCTTAAAGTGCCTATGACACGAAGTTTCACCCCAAATGTTTATGGTTGCATTGTAAAAATCACTTAAAATGACTTAATAATTTCTTTTATAGAATTTTGGTAACTTGCTTTCTTTGCAAGATATTCAACTTTGTTTCATATGCAAATATCACCGGTGTGACATCACATCACATAATGAGTTTTCAGAAAAGTATAGTTTTATTCACGAATACGTATCTAAAAAACTTAAAAATTGCCCTTGTATATGTATTAATGTCATAACTGTCACTTTGTATTTGTTTGTAAAAATATTTTATCAAGGTAAAATATTGCGTTTTCCAAATGTCATTATGCGATGTGATGTCACACCGGTGATATTTGCATATGAAACAAAGTTGAATATCTTGCAAAGGAAGCAAGTTACCAAAATTCTATAAAAGAAATTATTAAGTCATTTTAAGTGATCTTTACAATGCAACCATAAACATTTGGGTGAAATTTCGTGTCATAGGCACTTTAATTAAGACGTTGATTTTAGTGAGATTTAAGGCAGAGTCATCGATCGATCAGTTTTGAGTTGATTGCAGCGAAGTATTTTGTAAAGAATATGTCGGTAAGCTTTTCTGTATTTGATATGTCTCATTCCGTAGATGAAAGCATTCATGATCGAGTTTATTCCATAAAGTTCAAAGTGAAAAATTACGAACCACATCTGTTTACATGCTGGACTACAGGAAGAGTATATCACCGACCAAGCCACAGTTGGAGTGAGGACACAGAAAGCCAACACTGCAACAACTGTAGAAAATGTTTTAACTGCTTTAACAGCGTGAAAAAGTCCATGTACAGCCGACATTTTGTTTCCAGGTTGTCCATCGGAAGTTGCAACTTTGCTGTTTCAGCCAAGATACGTTTTCGTTGTTTCTTAGCAACAATTAAAATCCAGGTATTAAGAATTAATATTAAAGTAAGTGGTACATAACCAACAAAAATATCCTGAAAATAACCTGCATAATCATTTATGTAGCAGAAGCTTCTCAATGTGAAATAGTTTCCTTGATAATAAATTAGACAGACAATGAGCAGACAGCACGCAGTCATCCAAATTCCCGCAAGAGCTAGGAAAACTCGTCGTTTGGTTAAAATCAGCGGATATTTGAGAGGCTTTAATATACATGTATATATATATATATATATATATATATATATATATATATATATATATATATATATATATATATATATATATATATATATATATATATATATATATATATATAAACCGATCAACAGTAATGGTGAGAAGTGTACCCACTGAAGCGAACAATGAGAAGATGGGAGAACGACTTAACCTACAAAACAAATCCTGATCACTATCAATGTTCAGGGGCGCGGGAGCCACAGGGGGGGCGGCCACCCCCCTCCCCACCTTCACGGAAAATTGGCGAATTTTCGGAAATTTTGACCTAAAAGAGGGCTAAAAACAGTCTTTTCGAGTCCAAATGGGGGGGGGGGAGTCTGTCGGAAATTTGAGAGTTTTGTCGGAAATTTAGGAGGCTTTGCCCTCCCCCCGGAAAAAGTGAATTTCCGCCATTGCTGCTTGACTATGAATGAAGAATTATCAGCATGTAACTGTATACTTTAATACTTTAAATTATTGCTTGTTCTTCGTAGTCTATTTCGAATTTTCTTTCAGGACTGAAAGTTTAGATATATTTCCAGGTATAATACATTAATATGGTGAAAATGGTAATCAGGCCGGATATATGGCCAATGCATGCATGACCAAAATTCAGTTGGTTAGGGGCGGACCATTAGAAATCCCGGGAGGGGGGGGGGGAGGTGTGAAAATTCCCCCAAAAAAATTCGTGCAAAGAAAAATGCCTGGAAAAAAGATTCGTGCAGCCAATATACGTCAGAGAAAAAAAATTCGTGCAAGCAAACAGCAAAGTACAAGTAGTCTTGAAAAAAAATTCGTGCAGAGGTTAAATGCATTAAAAAAAATTCCTGCAGAGACATGAGACTGAAAAAAAAATTTGTGCCGCAAAAATTTTATACTCCCCCCTCGCGGGATTTCTAATGGTCCGCCCCTTAGTATAATTGATATACTATACTTGCAGGAATTTGAAACAAAAATTATCGTATAGGCCTATCTCAGTGCTATTTGCTATTTATTGCTTTATTCGCATGCCCTAGTTACAAGGTATTGCTAAAGCTTTACTAGTTTACCCACAGGGTAGTGAATGCTGCCTCGGTATAGCAAATATTTGTAATGAATTGGAATCATCCATAATTTATATATCAACATTTTCAAAAACGGCCATGAATTTGACCAGGGGTTAAAGTTTAACCCCTGGTCTACGTTAAAGGGCAATGACAATGACTGATGCAGGTGACATTTCATAACATGTGCGACTGTGCGTCTCACTAATTAAAATTTGCGTGTTTAATAATGTTTATCAAAGAAAGCAAAAATATATACAAGACAATCTCACATGTGGAATTTGTTCACTTACGTACTGCCTTGTGATGCAGTACAAGTATAAATACAAATGACAAAGCATTTGTAAATCCTGAAACATAATTAAATCATACGGCACATTCAAGATCAGTTTAATATCGTATTTCAGCCGCGTTTATACTGTTTGGCGCATTCGCTGCGTCATATTCATTTATATATACACAGATTTATTACTATCACAAAGTGCATAAATAAACCTTTTTAAAGCATGTCATTGTCATTGCAGAGCAGAGGGCAGGAAAAGGCATTTGTCAACCACATACCAAATTTAAGCAATCGTTAAATCATATACATGTCATGGAAAGGATATGGAAATAATAGGGAGCTTAAGCATGTAGGACGGCAACACGACGACGACGGCCAAAACAAATTCCTTCAAATAAATGATAGTAAAGAAAACTTGTAATATATTATAATTCGTATAAATTTAATACAGTATAAGCTTTATGTTTGGGAAGAGTTCTACAGAACCGAATTTTAATTTGCACTTGTCACGGCTTGAAATGCAGGCGTTGTATAAAAGACGTGAAAATCTGTGATTTGCCGTTGTAAATAAAGCGACGACTACGTCTGAAATTCCCCGGGACTTTAAATTATTTCTTTTCATTGACTCCTTGTATTGGTTGCCGTCCTTGTCGTGTTGCTGTCCTACATGTTTAAGCTCCCTAATGTTGAATGAAAGCATCGGTGATCGCGTATAATGTTAAAAGACCGCGTATAATGCTCGAACCACTGCGTATAGGCTAATTGCAAAAGAACCGCGTATATAAATGGCGAAAGCACCGCGTATAATGGCGAAAGCACCGCGTATAATGCTGGAACCACCGCGTATAATGCTGGAACCACTGCGTATAATGGCGAAAGCACCGCGTGTAATGCCGAAAGCACCGCCGTACGTATAATGCTAAAAGCACCCAACAAAATGCCGTTTGATCACTTTAAGCCAGCTATGGCTTTCCATAAAAGAAGACCAAAGATGAAAGATGATCACATTACCTGTTTGCCTTATGCCTGACCGCGCTGCACCACGTTTAAAATTCACTGGTGCCGTCATGCAATGCGCCAAATAGAAAATTTTGATTTCGACCCACAAAACAAAATTAGGACCTGCTGCCTTGCTCGCTTGCTTCAGGCTCGCTCGCTGCGGCAGCAATTACGAAAATGTTAAACTAACAATTAGAAATACTTAACATATGAGAATATTTTACAAATTTTAAGATACAGTAATAAAGTTAGTAAATACAACAACATCTCGCAATTATCAAAAATCATGCTCTTGGGAATTTACTACTATAAATGCAATCTGGTTTCAAGGCATTCATCTCTTTTCTTAAAACATGTAAAAATGTAATTTGAGAAAGTGTTTACTATATTAGGATCATTGGAGGACATTATTTTTTGTAAGTCATCAGTTGATTGGAGATTTGCTTGTATGTTAAAGTTATTTTGGAGAATATCATGAAAATCGTTTCTTTGTTGTTCGTAATATTTATATGAAATAGAGAAATGATGTTCATCTTCTACCTCATTGGAGTTGCAGTACTCACATAAACGCTGTTGTCGTGATATATTTTGATATTTTCCTGATTCAATAGATAGTTTGTGGCTTATTTTAAGAAAAATTTAGAACTGCACATATAAGGATGCTACGAAGCATCACGTGTTTGACTGGGGGGGTCAAAGGATTTTTATCTATATTTAACGTTGTAAATTTATAGTTAACGTTGTAAATTATGATAGACTCTTAATTTGTATATAGGTGCTAAAAAAGTTGTGATTGGGTGGGACCAGACAACCCGATTCTGGGTGGGGGAGCCACAGGTAGGGAGTGTCCCCCCAAATTTTGATTTTAGAGGCTCGTAAGTTCTGGCAAAGAATTGTTTCACCCAACCACCCACAAAAACTGTTTCAAAACATGTAACTGGGAATCATGAATACTCAATATATAATACCTTAGGCAGCAAAGAATATTAGGTTCTCCCACTCTAATCTCTTTTGGATAGTTTCGCTCGCACCAATTTTACCTCCTGTTCTGGGTCTGATGGTCCTCTCCCAGAAAACATTTAGATTTTTGATGCTCAATGACAGCATTTCTGGCATCTGGGGACTGGAGCATCCACAAGGAAAACGAGTAAATGAGAAGACTTGTTTGAGGTTATATTTTTGTTAATTTGGTGACTGCACATTTCAGTTTTAAGAACTGCACAAATGGGTTTAGAACTGCACATTTTGTGTAGACCTGCACGTTAAAATAAACCCTGCCTCTTTTAACATATAAACTGGGGGGAGGATATGGCCCCCAGCCTTCTTACCGCATTGGCCTCTCCAGTGGTAAATTTTGCCCCCTCCCCCCAGTGCAAGGTCCCTAAGAACTACCTGCAGTAGGTGATCAACAAGTAATTACATATCAAAGTGAGAAAATGATGTTACAGTCAAAACGGAAATACATGCACACTTCAGTTACTGTAGTTTGTTGTGTAATATCGTGCAGGTATTTCCGTAAGTATTCTATAGACATGCATAGCCCCAGCGAGTTAACGCTCTTTTGAGCGTCTTGTTGACCTAATTAAGGTTACAGGATACCCTTTTTGGTATTTTGCGGAAAATCGCTACTGCGCGCTCAAAATCAGTCCGATTTTCATCAAATATTAATATAAGCCTTCTGAAGCTGTTGTCATTAACAAGTTAACCAGCATTTCACACAAATTTCTTGACAACAGTTGCCAGGTTAGCCTGACTCCTGTGAGGCAAATGACAAACTAGCCCTGAAAAGAAAATCCAGCCATGTTTGCTGAGCTAGCATGGCCCATTTTGACAGCACTTAACAGGGAGAGCTTATTTTTGGAGGGGAGATCTGATTTTTGGAAGGGAGGCCTATTTGTGAGGTTACTGGGGGCTTAATATTGGACTGCATTATTATATAATATGTGTAAAATATTCATTTGTGCACAGGTATTCTGGTTATGCACAAATTTATGGACTAAAATGTTTCAATTATAGTCTCGGGATCTATTGGGGACCTGTTTACATGATCTAGGCTATCCAGAACACATGCTTGAAGCCTGTCATGTTGCCTGTTTGGGATACAGTGCTTATTGTATATTGTGAATTTCTTGGCTTACATATAGCCAGGATTCTGGCAATGGAAACCTCGCGCTTAGCCAGGCCGATAGTAGCAGGATAGGATAGGACATACTGGCCAATGTCGTCTCCCACCTTAGGCCACCTAGCCAGGTAATATGAACAGGGCCCAATTGTGACTAGTGAGACAGATGAAGTAAAAACAATGAAGTTCATATATGTCCATAAATTTTGATACCTGAACAGCAACATTGAACAAAATCATTCTGTCCCAATGTCATCCATCTTCCTTAAGTTTAGGACTCTGAGACCAATGAATATATTGTCAATCAAGGATTAAAACCAATGAAGACAAGTGTTATTGTCAAACAAACGAAAATATTCATGTCCACAGGCTGCAACACGCAATATTGACCCATTATCCTGAAGTCAACAAAATGTGGAAATCGACGAAAAACGAGCCAAGAAACAGTTATTGAGCTAGTCAATCAAATAAATACTTGGCATAAGTTTGAAGGTCCATAGTCCAAATATTTGAAGAGTTTCTTTAGCCCATTTATACCAACAAATTTTAAAAATTCCCTGTATTTAGATATTCGCCATATTGATCGCCACGCTGTTTAGCAAGAAATGAAGAAAAGAAATCGACATGTCAACTTGTCCCGGCCCGGATGTGTCCTGTTTACTTGTTACACAGGATATTAATAAGTTAATGTGAAAATATGAATTAAGATAAAAGTATCTTTTAAAAAATAAAACCTCTCAAACCTCGATTTGAAAGGCTTTTAAAAACGCTAATCCGTTCGGAACCTACAGATTCGAGGGGTGGTATTTAAGCTTGCGCAAGGCAAAGTTTGAAGACCCATATCTTCGCAATCACGTAATTAATCAAAAATCGCCACGAGGAAGTTGAGGAGAATTCTTTTAAGAACAAAATATATGAATTTCATGGCAAAAAAACAAAAAACCGTTTCCAGAAAAGCTCTGAAGTAACCCCATATGTTTGTTTACAAATTTCATGTGATGAAGCGTTTTACACATTCTGATTGGCTTAGGGCAAAAATGCAAACAAAAGCGCTGATTGGTCGAGAACGAAATTCCCCCTTGTTTGTTTCAACGCCTTATTATTTTCTCTACTGTTTATTCAACGCGCGTGTTAGCTCGTATTAGTCAATGAAAGCGGACTGAAATTCCCAAAAAAAATTCGTTCAAAGAAAAATGCCTGGAAAATAATTCGTGCAGCCATTACGTCAGAGAAAAAAAATTCGTGCAAGCAAACAGCAAAGTACAAATGATCTTGAAAAAAAGTTCTTGCAGTGGTTAAATGCATTAAAAAAATCCTGCAGAGACATGAGACTGAAAAAAAATTCTTGCGACAAATGAGTGGTTATATAACATGGACAGTGGCTTAATCAATGGAGTCCTGTTCTTGGACTTGAAAAAAGCTTTTGACACTGTCGACCATGAAATCTTATTAAAGAAACTTCACCTATACGGCATAAAAGGAACTACTTATGCATGGTTTGAATCTTACATCCAAAATAGGAAATCGATTTGTTTAATGAATGGGAAAAAATCACATGCTAGAGAAATTAGGTGTGGGGTACCACAAGTTCTAACCTTGGCCCCATCCTATTCCTCTTGTATATTAACGATCTACCTAAGTGTCTAGAAACAACCAAGGCCAACTTGTTTGCTGATGACACAAATCTTTCGTGTGCCGGCTTAGATGCCAATGAAATCGAGACTAAACTTAAAAGAGATCTTAAGAATGTTCATAGTTGGCTTAGATGTAACAAGCTCACGCTAAACGATAGCAAAACGGAATTTATGATAATTGGCTCTAGACATCATCTTACTAAATTTGAAGACAACCCAGAGATTTCATTAGCCATACGAGATAATAATATTAAACGGGTCACCAATAAAAAATCTCTTGGTTTTATCATCGACGATCAATTAAAGTGGGGTATACACATTGGCGCACAATGTAAAAAAATCTCAAAAAATATCGCATTACTAAGAAGAGCCAAGTCCTTTGTTCCTTTACACATTTTAATCAAAATGTATAATGCTCTAGTATCTCCTCACCTGACATATTGCTCAACAATATGGAATGATGGATCTAATACCATTCTTAACAAACTCTCTAAGTTACAAAGAAGAGCAGCTCGGGTTATCACAGGACAATCATACGATGTTCGTTCCACTCAAATACTAGAAAGTCTCAATTGGATGCCAATTGAAGACATTTTAAAGAAAAGAGAAATCATTATGACGTTTAAAGCTTTAACTAACAGACTACCTGATTATGTGCAGAATTTCTTCACGAGATGCGAAAATAGTAATTATTCTCTAAGAAGCAATAATGTTAAACTATCTTTGCCTAAACCAAGAACCAACTTTCTTAAAAGAAGTTTCTCTTATAGAGCAGCACAAGGGTGGAACGAATTATCGGATGAAGTAACTAATAACATTCAAGATTTATCTTTACCCAATTTCAAAAGGCGTTTACCCCTTAAGCTTGCACATGAATAATGTATAATGCATTTCCGAAATTAATGTGTAATAATTATGTGCTGTAATTAAATGTAAATATCCATAGTTAATGTGTGTTTAATACTATATAGCACGGCCCTTTGAAAAACAGACTGTATATATTATACTGAATAGGCTACCGTGTTAAAAGAAATTTTATTAAAGATTAAAGATTAAAGCAAAAATTTTATTCCCCCCTCCCGGGATTTCTAATGGTCCGCCCCTAATGATTCTCGAAGTTGGCAGCGTAGGCTGTCTTCGCTAAATGTTTTGAGTAGGTTACCCCCCCCCCCATCCACCACCGGAAGTGATTCAAGCGAATGACGTCAACAGGGGGTGTACGTCCGAGCGTTCGTACTTAGCGTGCGTCCAAGCGTTCGTACTTAGCGTTCGTCCAAGCGTTCGTCCAAGAGTTCGTACTTAGTGTACGTCCAGTTTAGTAAGCATTATGTAATTGTATTGCACATGTCCTGACCAAGTATGCGTTCTTCAAGGTCGAATAATGTTGACGAAGTTTCGCCTATGGAATTTCGGAAGCTATGCAATTTGTTAGAGACAATATTTGCACAAACTGTTTCTTGCGAGGTTTATGAGCTTTTCGAAGAGAGGTGCTGTGGTTGTAAACTAAATCGCTTTAGTCAGAATGAGTGTCTTATGTTATCGTATGAGGAGAGATCGCAGATGTATGATTTGGAAGCCATAGAGAGAGTTAGCAAAAAAGACGTGGTATGGAATAAGTTTGTTGAGGTGACCAAAGTTTTAGAGCTTCAGTGGGATGAAAACGTGTTTGAATATTGGAATCAATTGAGGAGAGACCCCATGTATGTTAAATCAATGATGAGTGTGGAGAACAGTGAGATGCTGAGTATTCTAGACCAACTTTCTAACTGCAAAGAGGATTGTTGTGATGACCCACTTGAACCTGGGGCTATGGTCTTTTTCTCAATGCCCCCTAGTTTTAAGTATACTGTGAAAGCGACAGGCGAGCAATTTAGAAGTCATGAAGAAGATCATTATAAGGCATATGTGGAATATTTGAGAAGTAAACTTTGAGATTCAGTGTAAATATGTTAATAATCGAGTTTCGTTTTTATTCTTTTTTGTAAAATTGGTGGTTCTTAAAAGAACCGGTGTTTTGGGTTTGTCTTTACTGTTGCAGCCACATCGCAAAAGCCTCTACTTCCACTTTTGCGCAGTGTTGGTAAGCGTTGCTTTCCAGGTGATTCCCGCAGGTTTCTAACCAGATCAATTGATCAAATAGTTTTTCAGCTTTGGGACAATTAAAGCATTCCAAATTTACGGCCGGAATACGGAGACTCGCCAGCAAATCCCTTTCGTAATGTCCGCCTTTGAAAGCAATTGTAGAGCTTGAATCTATCTGTATTTTACGGTAGAAATTCTCTACAATTGCCTGCAAGTCCGAAATTTGAAATGCTTTAGTGCCCCGTGGCACTCCAAACGGGAGTTTATGTAT